>MU860182.1:0-53361 GCA_033296875.1 Achaetomium macrosporum | reverse complement strand
GGCAAAGGTGACGGCAAGGGCAAAGGTGACGGCAAGGGCAAGGGTAACGGCAAAGCCAACGGCGGCGCCGTGTCTATCGATGACCTGGAGGAGATTCTCAAGCTCATCCAGCAGCAGCAGCAGCAGCAGCAGGCAGCTCACGCCCAAGCCCAGGGACAGGTGAAGGCCGGCAGGGCGGCTGAGAGAATGAGGAGACGGCGGGCTGTGCGTGTGGCTATGTAATTTCCGTCAGACCATCCAAGATGACCTTGGATACGAGTACTGGTTACACGTAGTGCCAGTGGTACTTTGTGATGATGATGATCGGTGGAAGGGTCAAGGCAGCGGCTGTCGGCGGCTTTGGGAAGGCCCGGGTATGGTGGCCTGGACTGGATTGGGGGGCCCCAGGGCGGTTTGAGTATACATGCTGTCAGGTTGGGCGGTTAGACTGCGCTTGTATGTTGGTACATACCTTCTTTCTTTTATGTACCAGAAAACTGTAGCAGTAGGTTATTACTAGCCACCAAATCGAGCTTCGCGCAGTGATGCCAGTAAATATCACCAGGGTTCTCCCGCTCTTCTGTACATGCCCGTGATCAATGTTGTGAGATTACGGTAATTGATGTAATGGTTCAATGTGCCCGCTCCAGGCGGGCTTCCAATGCAAGGCCATCAATGGTAAGTCAGCACTAAGGTATCCAAACCCCGACTCCAAACCCGGGAGCCAAGTTGGGCCCATCAACGATCTTCCTCCCGTCGGGATCTTCGTGTCCATGTCCCTCTATCCAAGCTCTTCGTCGGAGTACAGCCGACACCGGCACCTCTTCTAGCGCCGCTCCGCATACCACCATAATTTCCATCAGTCGTACACGCTGCGGGAATTAGTCCAGCTCTCTCCGCGCGCCTTGAAAACTACTGTTTCATTAAAAGGAACAAGATCCTTCACCCTGTGCTCCGTGAAGATGTCGTCAAGAGTGAAGGGCGTCCAGGGCGTGCAGTCTCGGTGGGCACCACCTTGTCTCTCGCTCATTCCGGACTCGGCGATAACTGAACGGCGCATGTTTTCCAACTGAATGATCACGTCGGCCAAGCATGTCGAGGTGTGGGATCCCAAGCCCTCTTGCCCGGGCTTGAACCAAGCCTCAACCTCCATGAGAGCTGCTGTGCGGTGCAATGCCCCGAGCATTGCGCAATCACACAAGCGTTGCCAGTGGCCATCGCTTCCGGATCGACAGCAAGTGATAACTATCGGGATTCGTGAGCTTTTCCATCGCCTCCCGGATCCTCTTGCCGACCGCGGAGAATAACGTCCGGTGTGCAAGCTCCAACTGCGCTTAATTACCATCCAAGTCAATTCTCACTAACCACGATCACCGTGAAACGTTATAATCAAATGCCAAACTCACGGAAAATGCCCAGATGGTCTAAGTGAATGTCCTGGCTCAAGTCGTATTCCCCGCGTTTTCCCACGGAGATCCGTCCAGACGCGGTATCCCTCCCTAAGAAGGTAAGGAGCATTAAAAGGACCGCCTGGTAGTTTTCTTGATCTCCAAACCGGTGGGAGATCAATAGCTCTTGGATGAGGACTTGAGGATCGGGATATCGGTCGGGGAGTGCCTCGATCCAGCCGCGCCAGAAAGGCGCCAGACATTCGACCATGACATACTTGTCGCACACGGCGACGACGGCGAAGAGGGTGTCTCGGTCGAGGATGGGGGGGATCGTGGTAAGCTTGCAGTGGGCCGCGAGGAGGGGAATACAAAAGCCCTCCGCCGTGTCCTCTGGAAGTGTAACCTCCCAGTGATTACCGGCAGCGCTTTGGCGGTCCTTACCCTCGGCGAAGGGGCCATAGAGCATCGCCTCCCAGACGGGCGACGAGCGGGCGAGGGCGCGAGAGCAGACCTGGAAGACGGTCCCGTCCGCCCCGATGACCAACCTGAGGTCTCCATGGGGGTCAAACACCTCGATAGAGCCCTGGACTGGGCCACGCTTGGGCCGCTTCATTGGCGTCATCGGCGACCTCTAGCTCAGTTCTGTCGTCCTTGTCTCCTCGGTGCTATATTGAAAAAAGATACTGGGCGAGGTAACGAAGAATTAGAAACTGGCACGGAGAGCGAGAGTGGCTGCATCCGCTGAACAAGACCGTTAGGCTGGAGATGGACACTGCCCTGCGGCCAACAGTACGGCCTATATACCCTAGGTACACATGCCATGCGTGGCCGTTCCATCAGAGGCTCTTCAGGGCCGCAGACTCCCGGTTTATAGAACTCAAGCCGGCTGTGACACACAGGAGGCCAATGATATATAGGAGCATAAGATGCCACGAGGATCATCAAAGTGGGATCGAAACAAAGCGAGAGATCGATAAGGTCAGTGCTCTTATTAGAATGGAAAACGCTCACTTCACCGTATAGTCGAAACGGTGCTCCCGGTCCTCATGGGTCTCCAGACCCGTCCGATCCGCGATCCGAGATCCTAGATCTAGATCTTCCCGTTCCCATGATCCTCTGCCACTGGATCACGAGCTCTGGCAATTGTGATATCAGCGCAGCCTGCCGAAACAAAGCGAAATGGAGGATGCTGGAACGGGCCGGATTTGACGATGACGAGCAAAACGAATTTGATTCATGAAACTGGCACCAGGCCAAACTGGTGATGGTAAAAATTGTTTGCTGGAAGAAGAAATCGCAGATGCCCAGGGTCCCAGTGGCCCAGTTTTTATGCTCCTGCACCCTTCGGGGTAGTACATTCCAGCTCGGCCGGGCAGCCACCAAGCGAACTGGGGATGACCACAAGTGATGTGTGAACTTGAGGGAATCTCGGTCGGGACTCGGAAGAATTCGCGGTTCCGGTTTTATTATTATGCCTTACCAGCCGCGCCTTCCGGCACGCCTTCCTTTACCACTGACCTGACCGAAAGCCCCCAAATCAACTGCCTAGAGGGCTGCACAACTGACACCACAGAACACTTCATCACCAATTTGGGGCCTGGTGCGCAGTTCACCATAAATCCAATCAGTCCTTTCAGTGACCGGTTAATTCTCCTGTCCTAGTTACCAGGTACCTGCTATTCTGCGCCGCTAGAAACGGCCGACCACCGACCACCGATCCCCCGACCTTGACCCACTGCCACGAGCTCTCGCTCTTGTGACGGCATCTCATCCCGCCGACACAAAAGTGCTATGCGGCTTAATTAATTTCGACGTCGGAGACCTACGCGGCCTGTACGACGAACGGGAAGAATACACGTTCTCGCGGTTCCTACAGGACCACTTGACGCTCAAAGAATGTCCTAATCTCAGATTTTTAAACCCTCAAGGTCACGTTCTAAGATTGTGTACTCTACAGCAACAACGACAACTTGACAGCAACGAGAATGGCCGACCGGGCCGAGTACATCAAAGGGAACCGTTCTACCTCAGGCAACCGGGGTGAGAGCCGTAAATCGCTGCCATCCTGCTACTCACAACCATCGCACTGCTTCATCTCCAGCGCGTACTCTCTGGCCACGATTTCGTCGTCATCATCGCCGGAGAGCCTCTTGACGCCACTTTTCGTAAAGGCGCGATACTTCTCCTCGCTGATGCGGCCGAGAACGCTGTCGGCCACCTTGCCGTCCCGCAGGCCGTAAAAATCCTGGAAGCTCATGATGAGGGGGCGCCACCGGTCCGGGTCGATGCGGTTCGGGTGGCCGGCCATGCGCAGCGCCGGGAAGATGTGCACGCGGAGCACGCGCACCTCGATGGCCTTAACCAAGCCCGTGCGGTCGGGCAAGTCCTTGCGCATGTCGTTGACCTCCACCACCTCGCACTCCATCTGGACGGGACACTCGAGCACGCGGGCCGGGCGCACAAAGTCGGCCGGCTGGGGCGTCAGCCCAGCGCGCGCCCACTTGTCGTGCACGAAGCGGTAGTTGCGCTCCAGCTTTCCGGGCGGCACGGGGTCGACGCCCGTTGTGTCGGCCAGCAGGTTGACGGGCCCCGCCATGGTGTCGTCGGGCAGGTTGAGCACGCACTGTCCCGTGCGCAGCATGTTCTGCGCCGTCTTGGAGCTGGCGCCCAGCCCCAGCATGCACGAACGCCCCAGCCACCATGCGGACGACATGGGCGCGAGATTGCTGGTGCCGTCTTCGTTCTCGGACGAGATCAGCACCACCGGGGTGCCCCAGTAGAGGATGGCGGGTGAGATGATGGAGTGGCTGGACGGGGGCATTGTGGCAATGTTGCCGTGATGGTCTGTGGCTGCGGTCCTGTCACCTGTATCCGTGTGATGTGTGTCGCAGAGAGCTCGCGAGGAATGATGGGGACTCAGAGTCAGGATTGGATATTAATTAAGAGTCCAGCGATGAGGATGAAGCTAGACTCGAGTCTCGAGTCGGGTGCTTCGGACTCAGCTCGAAGCGGAAGAGCACAAATACGCTTCAGGCAGGCGCAACGTTTCCCCATTTTGAAGGTGTCAGGACCTCAACTGAGACACCATCCGCGCGAAGTTTTCTTCCCAATATGCGTTGCCGTGTTAACACTACACTTCGCCAATGGACATATCGACAGCAGTGGTGGGGAAACCCGGCTGACTCTCCCCAGTCTTGACCCGTTTCCATTAGCCCCATTGGGTAAGTCCATTCAACGGTTGTGACTCAGAGGGCAGTGATTGGTCAGTTAGGAAGCAATGTGAAGTAATACAAGTCGGCGGCGCCAACCGAGGACCGGATTTCAACTTCTCACCATACATCCCCTTTCATCAAGCCCGTCCCGAGATGGGCAGCCATCTTTTCCCGAGCGACTCCTCCCGGTGGAGGGCGGTGCAGCAACGCGACCGCGCCGCCGACGGGGCTTTCGTGTACGCCGTGAAGACCACCAAAATCTACTGCCGGCCCGTTTGCAAAGCGAGGCTCGCCCGCCGCGCGAACGTGTCTTTCTACTCCACGGCCAGGGAAGCCGAGAGGGAGGGGTTCCGCGCGTGCAAGCGATGCAAGCCGGACGCTGTCGGGACCATGCCCGAGGAGGCGGCCATCGTGAAGATCCGCACCATGGTGCAGCAGGAGCTGGCGAGACACCAACAGATGTCAGGGGCAGACCCAAGCGAGACTGTGCCGAGGAGCGTCGCGGACATGGCTAGGAAGGCGAAGCTCTCCAAGTGGCACTTTCACCGGGCTTTCAAGGACACCATGGGCCTCACACCATTTGAGTGGTTCCAGCAGCAGCAACGTGAGCGCTCGGCTGGCTCAGAAACCTCAGCACAGCATGTTCCAGGGCATACAGGCTCAGAGAACGCTTGCTCTGGGTATACCACTGCCGGACTCTCGGACTGGGGCGGTTCGGACGAGATGGCAGACACTACGGTGCCTTTTCCTGATCCCACTGCCACACTTGCTGGCTTCCCTAGTATTCCGTGGAACGAGGACTGCTTTCTGTTGGAACGTCCCGATGTTCTGATCCCTACCGGATCCCTCAGCGCGTCTGTCCCGGGAGATATAACTCTGGCGACCATCGGGGGGTACAATAACGATTCATTTCTTGGTGATCTCCTCACCGAGACACCGCACCCCTTCCCCGATCTCAATCTCGACACCTTTCGCTCCGATCCATCCCTTCACAACCTTTTCAAGTCCAACCCTCCGCATATGGAACCTCCCACTTCTGAGCTATTAGGCAACCCGGTGCCCCTGGACCCAAGCTTCTTCACTACGATGCATTGAGCCTCTGGTTCTCGGCTTTTTGTTTTCTTTACATGAGACGTCCTCCATGGGGGGTACCTCAAATCTGGTAGGACAGTCAGAGAGGAATATAGTCAACTACGGTTTGATGGGACGTTTCCTGCAGCCCCAAGGCAGCCTCCATATAATTGACAATGCTTTACGCAGCGATTGAACCTGGCGTCTCCATGGTATGCACGACCAAACCCAGCCCCTTGCCTGGTTGGCTGGTGAGGGGCACGTACATAAGCGCGGTGGCTGAGGCTGTAATGGAGGCTGTGACTTCAGCTCGCACTGCCCAACTCTTGCACGCCGCATCTCTGGTTTTTCAGTCCATCTCCAATCCTTGAACCAGACCACGAGTCTGAACACCGAACAACTTACAGCACCAACTCATCAGTCGCACATTACACAACCAGAGCCGGCTTCGCCAACGGAAAAATACCTTATCATGGCAGTCCTGGTAGCCGCAGATGCTCCTCCAAACGACCAACAGACCCCCAACAACGCCGTCGACGGCATGCACATCTTCTGGATCCTCTTCCCGCTCATCTCAGCCACCGCACTCCACCCACTCGGCGCCGCCCCGGGCTTTCCGCACGATATCTCCCGCTACGTCCGCATCCTGCCCCTCTGCAGTCTCCTCGACGTGCTGCAACTGTACTGCCAGTGGCTGACACGCTGGCGACAAAGCCACGGCATCATCACCTCCAGCTCTGCAAGAGCCCTTGCCCGGGACATCGCCATTGACAGGCTCCTGCGGAACATGCGACGCGCGCCCGCCGACTCAGACGACTCAGACGACGAGCAAAGAGACAACAGTCGGCTTCACGCTCAACTCACGCTGCTCTATCTCGAAGCGGTGCCGCGCCTGCTGGCCAATGCGGCTGTTGTGCTGGTCTATGGAAAGATCTAGGGCTTCCGCGGCGTGCCCTGGTCGCAGGCCCTTGCCACCGTCTGTTTTGCGACTTGGGCTGCCATGGAGCTGGTTTTGGTCGTGGCGTTCGGAGTCAGGCCTCGGATACCGGACGGTCTTGACGTCGATGAGTTTGAGTTGATGATGCCTGCTGCGGGTAGTAATTTTCCGTGGGCGCTTGTATGTCGGGTTTTGTCCCTGGGGCAGGTGTTGGCGTTCTTGGTGGGGATTCTGCTGTCGCTGCCGCGGGGTTCGAGGTGGCTCGAGATATCGGCGGTTCCTATGTTTGACTGGTATTCCAAGATCGTCGATTTCATCGCATCTGGTGCGGATCTCGAGGATAGAGGGGGCGTGATACTGCCCGTGGGTGACGACCCCAATTACTCGGGGACCCAGTGGGTGTATGTTATCCTGGTTCTTCTGCCACTGTGCCCTCTTATATTTACTATCACCTGTTGTATTAGCCTTTTCTTCCTTGTATTCCCGGTGATGGTTCTCGGTATAGGGGTCTTCATTCTACGGAAATCGCCTCGTTTTCTTGCGGAGAGCCATCGGGTTGGTACCTGGCCCCTTGGAACAACAAGCCGGCGACGACGTTACGTAGCCAGGGTTGGCGCTGTCTGTGGTCTGGCTCTGTGCTTGGTTTACTATAACCTGCTGTGGGATGGAACCGGTACACGGAAGGAAGACTGGACGGAGAAGATTTCCTAGAGATGTTTGTACAACAGTACAAATGCAAGGCCCGAGAGAGCGTCGCCCGATGCTCAGGAAGACGGTTGTATGTACAAAGAGGTGTTGATAGGGTGGATAGTCTTGGGGGTATGTACGGGCTGCGCTTTCCGAGAACCGGTGCAAATGCACTGCTGCCGGTCGGGGCGAGTGATGCAGAGCAGGGATGTGTTGGAAGACCAACAGCCACGATTCCACGGTGATCACACAGATCAGAGCTCACGACAGTGGGTTTTGGGGTGCTCCGAGCACCAAGAAGTGATCGATTGAAGATTGTCCTTGTCCATCTCCAGAGGTGGGCATCGCCCTGATCCAGATAAAAAGCTCGTTGCCCAGTTCCTGGTTACCCCTCAACAATAGGGCACCGGCAACCCAGCTTCCGAGTTTCAAGTTCCATGACTTCCAACAACCGAGCGTTTTGGGGTGCCCCAACTTTCCAACAGGATGAGGCTAACGGCGTGCGACTGCATCAGGGCGTCTTGCTCGGGTGGCAGAGTGCAGGAGGATAATGGGAGCTGCTGACGGCGAGGGCCGAGGAAGAGGAGACGGCAACGTGTGGCAGATCGGGCTCCTAGTTTCTCGTTTCCTGTTATGGTTGGAAGGCACGGCTAGAACGGCTGGCAGAATCCTATGGCTTTTGTTCTCTAGATTTTTCAGACTTTCCCTTCTTGTAAGCCTCCGTCTCCCTTTCCCTTTGCCCCTATGGTACGGTGCATACTATAGATTCCCAACTTCACGAGATCGCGAGCCAGAGTCTCTGAAGGAATACAAGAATCCTTGCCAGAGTCTCAGCTTGAGGTAGGTTCTCTCCAGCCTGAGGGATTTCAGGAACCACTCCCCCCTCTTCATCTTCCACGTCTCGTGATAGTAGCCGCCGCCTCGCATCTCCAGCAACCCAGCTGTCCAATTCACTACTGTTTGGTCTTCCATGCACCAGACGTCCTTCATCTCGTCCGGGCTGCTAGGTACAACTTTTCCAGGCCCGCACATGTGAAGCGTTTGGGCGGTGGCAAAGGCGCCACTGATGAAGCTTTGAAAGGCATGTGGCGTCGAAAACGTAAGCGGCGTCTTGCCGACCAACATGATGGATCCGTCGGGGTTGAAGAAGCTGAGCGTAGCGTCGGGGAGCGCCATTGCCTCGATGCCGTCCCACTGTTTCGTGTCTAGATATCGGCAGTATTGCGCTTTCCTTTTGCGGATTGCTTCGATGGTTTGCAGTTGGTCTGCCATGGTACCAGTATACTCTCTTGATGTAGCCCCTGATAAAGGAGTTGGATTATACTGGTGTCTGTTCTTACTCAGTATCGGCTGTCAACGAGTCAAACCAAATACATGTACCCCCGGACCCAGGGGCAGGTTACACATCTACTTGCAAA
This sequence comes from Achaetomium macrosporum, assembly GCA_033296875.1. NCBI lineage: Eukaryota > Fungi > Ascomycota > Sordariomycetes > Sordariales > Chaetomiaceae > Achaetomium > Achaetomium macrosporum. The sequence continues at coordinate 44,666 of MU860182.1, read as the reverse complement.
AGGAAACCTGGTCCGGTCCTGCTCATCGTGACACTTATGTTTACTAATCAACTCCGAGAGCCTCGATATTGCTAGTTGCTTGACCAACCATGGCCTTCGCGGGTTCGGGCTGACATCGCACCCGTGATGGACACGGCATCCGTGTGAGGAGGGAACCATTTCTCCGACTCCGAGACGCTGTGCTCCGCCGCTGAACTTATGCAATTCATCGCTATGGAGAGCAAGCAAATTCACTTTGACGAACTCCCCCTCGCAGTCTGCGCGAAGACTAGCTAGATAGGAACTACTAGTATCCTTGCCTTGATGACGGAGAGGCCAGCAACCTTTTCACTTCTTCTACGAGGTTCTCCCGAAGGATGAGCTGCCCCTTCTCCTTCAAGTCCTCATTCTTAGGCCCCAGATGCAGTCGTTTCACCCGCACCTGACCCGCCTCCAGCTCTTCCCGGCCAACTATAACGGCAGCTGGCACCCCCTTGGATGAGTTAAACTGCTGGACCGGTTTGGGCTTTACCTTCGCAGTGAACTCAGCCCGTATGCCGGCATTCCAAAGTTGGCGAGCCACCCGCATGCGCTCGAGCAGGAGCCCGTCAAAGTCCTTGCCGCCGAAAGCCATGATGTACACATCGGTTCGAGACGCTAAATCGGACCCGCTCTTCTTCTCGCGCCGCGCATCCAGGATGGTGAAGATCCGGTCCACCCCGAATGATACGCCAATACACGGCAAGGGCCGCCGGCCATACATGCCCACCAAGCCGTCGTAGCGCCCACCCGCGGCGATGCTGCCTACTTGGGTGGTAGGCTGGCTGGTACGGTCCGGGACGACCTCGTAGATCAGGCCGGTGTAGTAGTCGAGGCCCCTCGCAAGCGAGAGGTCGAAGGTGACCTTGTCAATGACCTCCATGGCCTCCAGGTACGACGCGAGCAGCTCCATCTCGGCGACGCCCTCCACCAAGCTCTTGTTCCTGGTGAGCGCCACGTCCCACGCGAGTGCACCTAGCATCTCGCGCATGGTCCCGCTGCGCTGCACGCGGCCGCCTACGCGATCGACGACCTCCCCGGGGAGACCCTTCTCGAGCATTTCCTTTTTTTACCTCGTCCCACGGTGATTTGTCTAGCTTATCCACCCCGGAGCTGGTAGCTCGTATCTTCTCTGCGGGGACGCCTGTCACCTCGAACAGACCGTCGAGAATCTTGCCAGCATTCAGTCCATAGTCGCGATCGTTCCCAGCGGTCTTCCATTCTCTAACACAACACCAGCCAGACAGTTACAGAACACACATCTAGACGATTTCCACTCCTAAATATAATCCCTCTCGACCCCCAGATACCCCCAGATAACCGCCCTTAATCATAAACAACCCGATACCGTGTCATCACAATCCCACTCTCCAAAGCCCTCACGCTCTCCAGCACCAACTTCCACACCCTCTCCGCCTCATCATTCCCTTCCCCGCCATCCCCAAACATCCCCACTCCCCTCTCAATCACAACCGGCATAATAGCCGCCTCTACTACATCCACCAAACCCTCCCTCATCAACAACCCCGCCAACCTCCCTCCCCCCATCAACCACACATCCTTCTTCTTCCCTGTATCCTCCGCCTTCAAACTCCTCACAAACTCCACCACCTCCCCATCCCCTTTGCTCCCAATAACAGTCACATCTCCCCATCCCTCCCGCCTCCCCGTCCCACTGCTGACGACAACCACGTCCTCCTTCGCCCGCCCGGCAAGTGGGTTCCCGTGCGCAGGGAGTTCGAGAAAGGTCTCGTAGGTCTTGCAGCCCATGACGAATGTGTCGAACTCGGCGTAGAGCGCGGCAAAGTCGATGGAGGCATCGGGGACGACCCAGGCGTGGGAGTGGGATGGCAGGGTGGCGATGAGCCCGTTGAGGGACGGGGCGAGGTTGTACCGGAGGAGGCGGGGCATTTTTTGGCTGTTGACGTGGGATCTGCGGTCTCCTGAGGATGTCCGGATGTTTCCTGGGGGTGGGGTGGGTGTTGGCGTTGGTGCTTGTTGTGGTGTTGTTGCTACTGCTGCTGCTGCTGCTACTACTTTTGCTGCTGATGGGGATGGGGATTTGGGGTCAGGCGTTTATGGTGTTGCTTGAAGGCGCGGTGTGACGGGATGTTCTGGTTGGTAACGGGCGGATGGGTTAAATTGAGGGATGCAACGGCCTCTGGTGGTGTGGGATGTGTGGCTGTGTGGCTGTGTGTCTGTGTGTCTGTGTTTTCACGGCCATTGGTGCCCAACCTACAGCAAATTGTGAACCAATTCACAAACTCCAGGATGCCTCGCAGCCGGCTCCCAAGTGAGAAGGGCTTATACGGGTAATACGAGGCCAAGGTCGTCCGGTCTTGGCGAGTGATCTGTGTGCGCTGAGGTGTGCCGACCTTTTTCTTCACTTGGCGAGTTTCATTTTCTCATCAGCGGCCGCCCTTAGGAGAACGGAAACATTCAGGATATACAGTGCCCCCCTGGGTCCTTCAACAAGCTTAATGATGGCAGCGATATTTCTCGAGGGCAACGGGTGCAGCAATGGTAATCTATTGATGTGTGTGAGATGCGTGGGGCAGTTGGTGTCTGCACTGTGCAAACTGCGGGGAGCATGGACGGTGCAAGTGGGGTCACTGGGGCCACCCCCTGGCGTAATTCCATAAGGTACCTACCTAATTTAGGAGAGCTAGCACGAGGCAGACGGCAAGGCTCAGGATTCCGTAGCACACTTGCTGGGCCAATGCTGGCACCTCAATACTCCGTAGGAAAAGGACTGCTTTCTGTTCGAAAGTCCGGTCTTCTGATCACTCAACGTCTGCAATATATGCTCAGCCCGAGTCCTTTCCTTGTGGTTTTACATGTAAGTGGTTCACTGCGGTTGTATGATTGTGTCTGATGCTAATATCCCTCCCTTGCTTCAACCGATCAAACAAGAGATTCATCCATCGATTCATGACCTTAGCTACTCCGAGTCCTCAACCCAGCCAACGTTCCCGAGTTATCACTCTGACACTCAGCCATCGTTTCCAAGCCCTCACCTTCCATCCATCGTCTCCTCCATCGCCTTCTCCAACATCTCCGCCAGCCACGGAAACCGAAGCTCTCGTGCAGTGTCTATCGGAGTCTGCCCCCGGCGATTCACCTGACCGACACTGAAGGCCACCTCACTCCGATCCCAAAGACCCAATACAGCTTCCACAATCTGCGGATTTCCCGTGCAGGAAGCGACATGCAGCAAGTTATCGCCCTCACGAGTGCGGCTGTACACTGACGCCCCGGCTTCCACCAGCAGTGGCAGCAGCGGCAGCAAGCCCAGGCGCGTGGCATGGTGCAGGGGCGTCCACCGGCCGTTGTCCTCGGCGCCGACGTCGGCGCCCAGTTCGATAAGCTGCTGGGCGATCTCCAGTCGCGGCGGGTTGTGCTTGATGGCCAGCAGCAGCGCCGAGTCGTGGTTGCAATCTCTTGCGTTGAGGAAGCGGTCTCGTAACGTGCCGCCGGGGGTGAAGAATTCCGCGGAGCAGAGGTAGGTGATTACATCTAAATTCCGGAGGGAGTTAACTTCATGTGAGAGCTGGGAAAGGCCAGCAGACTGAGTTTTCTTCTGTGGCGCTTACCTGTGTTATTCTGACGCACGGCTTGGTGGAGGAGACTGCCCAAGTTGCGTTTCCGGCTGGAATGGCCCCAGTAGTTCCAGCGTGGCCACTGGAAGCTCGCCCCGAGGATGACCTGGGCTTCGGTCATGCCATGCTTGTGCGCAAGACGTTTCACGGCGTCGCCCAGCCATTCTAGCTCCCCAGATATAAAGGCTTCCTTGTAAAGAAAGACGACATCCTCTTCTAGAAGGTCTTGTGCGCCTTCGTCAACGCTGTTTTTGGCCTGTCCATTATCGGAGTCGGGACGATGGATCGGACGGGGAATTGGACGGTTTGCCTTGGTAGAAGAGGTCGAAGACATCCTTTTCTTGGGACGGAGGACGAGGTTGCCATTCAGGGACTCGCGTGCCCCTTCATCGAGCTGCTGCGGCCGGTGCTGCGCCGGAGGCTCGCCGCCGCTGCGCGGGTCCTCGTCCCGGTTGGTGGTGCTCGGATCTGTGCGAACTGGTACCAATTTGTACGGGTTGGCTCGTGGTCTGAACATGCGGCAGTCTTCGTCCGACGACTCGGACTAGGGGCTGTCCGGAACGTAGTCGGGCGAATCAGGGCCGGCGTCCTCCGACGTCGAGTACCAGTGCTTTTTCTCGCGCTTTGCCCTCTTTGCTACCGGCCGGCGGCCGCGGGACGCGTCGATGCCCCGCTTCCTTTTGCCTACCCCGCTCGAACTGTCGACGGGAGGCGCAGAGCTGGCTGTTCCACGAGTCGCGTCGTCAGATGGAGAGTTTTGGTCATCCCGAGCCCGCACCACGCTGCCATCGCGGGAGCCTCCCTTGTCGACGGAGCCGAGTCCTCCATTCCGACGACGGTCCTTAGCAGTTCGACGCTTCTGCTCCATGGCACGGAGTCTGCGAGAACGGTCGCCCGTGTTGAGGCAGTGTTGAGGCAAGTGACATACTTAAGCCTCGGTGGCGGCTTCCTATGGAAGAAGGGTCCAAGGAATGCTGAACGCCAGGGTTGAGATGGGATGGGAGAGCTTGCTACGCTTAAAGATGCCGTGGGGATCTGTTTCGTCTGAAGGATGTTGCGGGGAATATCTTGCTGGTTGAGCGGGTTGCTTCTCGGAAAGCGTGGTAACAGCAAAGGGGGAGGAAGGCTCCTCATATAGGAGATTATCCAACCTCTCCTGTGTCTTCTTCCCACAAATTGCCATTCGTGACGTCTCCGTGAAGTGACACATCGCCGCACAAAGCTTGCAAGCAGCTTTGTCCGCCTCGCCAGGTATTTGCCAGTTGCACTTTTACGTCCAAACTAACGGGGCTTTATTTGACCTGGAACCCAAAGTTGCTAGTGTCTCACGTTTCTTTAACTTATCGACCTACAATCGGGTGCCAGTAACTTCTACTTCTGGCGGAGGAAGCACTGGAAAGCCTTGAATTGTGGGTTTGTGCTGCCTGGCCTGTGCGATGTTTCAGCCTCAACACCAGCTGATACATACACTCTTGGACCGAGCTCGGCAGATAAACATCATCCGATTGTTGACCTACAGAGTAGATATCCATTCATTTATTCACCTGTCTTAAATATGAACTTTCAATAATTGACCAAGAATAGCCATCAAGCCCATCTACACCTCCCGACCCTGGTTCTCGCGCGGATCTCTTGACCCAACCTTCCGGTACCTGGTCAAATATCTGTGTTTCGGCAGCTCATCATTGATCCTCTTGTGCTTTGTCCGCACAGTGCGCAGCCACGCCTCCCGCGGCTCGGGCGTCTCGGTCAGCATGGAAAAGATGGCGCTGGCCCTCATGTCTTCCGGCAGCGAGCGGGCAATCAGCTCGTTCTTCTCCCGGATCCAGCCGATCGGCGACGCGTCGAGCTGCAAGTGGCTCTCACCCCACTCCTCGTCCAGGTCCATGCCATCTACCAGGTCGGCTAGGTCGGCGTACTGCTGTGTGTCGAGCAGGCTCTGCGCGAAGTTCTCGAGTGTGGGATACGGGATGCCGCGCGGGCTGCGCTCACACTGGTCCGGGCTGCAGTCGATGAAGCATTCGAAGGCCGGCATGAGGATGAAGAAGAAATTGACGCCCTTGCGCGTGAAGCGCGGGTAGGTGTGGATGAGCGACCCGACCTGCGGCTGAACGGAGTGCCACAGCTCGTACGTTTCGTTGAGTGGGCTGGAGATGAACAGCGTCTTGGCTTCTTCGAACGAGTCGGTCGGGACACAAATCTCCCAGTTCATGGGGACTCGGTGGGCGCCGTAGTAGACCAGCGCCTTCGCTCCCACAACACAGCACGGGATGCCATGGTCCTCCAGCGCGTGGATGACGCCGAAGGCCTCGTCCACACCACGCCCGCAGTCGACATCGCCTGACTTGCAGAGATCAAGCACGTATGCGGAGGACCATTGCGGGCCCGTTTCTGAAGATTCCGAGGCAGGAGTCACAGGACTGGCGGGTTGAGTGTCGGTGTTATCCATAGCTGCCCGAATGTCGGTGTTATCCATGGCTGCCCGAATGTCCAACGGGTTTGCAGTGCAGAGGAGACACTCATGAATCCGCCGACGTGGACTTTCTTTGCTTGAGCCATCCTAATCACGATGTTGGTTTGGGTGGGCAGCTTCGGCTTTTATTTTCCAGCGCAGCTGAAACTAGAAACCCTGGTGAGCATGCTGCATAAGCCTTCGCCGTCTGCGCGGCACTGCTCCCGCACTCCACAGGCCGATGGTTTCGCCCCCAACAGTTTGTCACCTATTAGTCTTGTCGGACTGACCCGTAGCGGTTGGGAAAGGGCGATGGTAGGTGCTATTCACTATGAGGGTGTCAGCCGTTGGTTCAGCCGTGGATTTTGCGGCTGGCCAGTCGATGATTGTTGGCTTTTGGAGCATATTCACGTCAAGTTCATGACCATCTTGCCAAGCCACTTTGAGTGGGTCAAACTTAGCTTTGAAACGATCCACATAACTAACGTTAATAAGGTTAACGTTACGAAGTACCTACAAGGTTCCGGGATTAGAAAGGTTATTTGTCGTGACTTTCTAGGGGGTAAGCACAGACGAAGCCGCAGCCCTGGCAAGTCGCATTTCTAGCAATTTCTGTGAGAAGTGACCTCTATCTCCGTGTCCGCACTGACCACCAGCGCCCCAACTCAACACAGCTGACTCCAAAACACGCACACCAAGTCGACCAGACCACTACAAATCGCTAAACCTATAACTCCGGATTTCTTGAATCAATGCTTAGATATAGTTATACACTGCACCCGTAGCTATAAATCAGTATAAAAAACCACGTGTCTACTAATGTAAATCACCCCTGTAAAAGTGGTCTTGGCTGTACCACAAATAACCTTTCTAACCCCGGAACCTTGTAGAATCCCTCGGCTTGGCTGAAACGAGCCGCTGGAAGGTGGCTCGAGGGTGGGTCAGATTCACCAACAACATCGTCATCCGTCGAACATCGTCGAACAATTACGAGCATCACTATTCCACAGCGGGGACGGATCGAGCTTTTACATAATACCTCCGTACGAGATCAGCTTTCCTATTGCTTGGACTCCCGGATTCATGTCTCATGGCCGGCGGCGCGGCCGTGCCACGGTCTCTGACCAGAATATCGTGGCGGTGTCTCCGTGGGATCAACGCGGGGGTAGTACCCAAAGCTTGTCTCGACAAGCTTCGATGGCGCAGGCGGGATGCAATTGAATGAGCATGCACAAACATATTTTCTCCATCAAAGAGCCTACCAAAGATCGGGACCAAGCACGGCGGTCGCCGTCGAAAAGAACGTAGGACTACTGATATCATAATTCCCAGACTAACGTAATCCAGCGCCATAGCAGTCTCAAATAATCGAGATGAAGTAGCACCCCGTTTCCCTGCTGAGGGCCTCGTCATTCCGAGCTTCAGAATTTCGTAAAAGTAAAGCCCACAAGGTCGACGCCGTCCTCGCCGCCGCCAGCGCCACCCAAGGGCAAGGTCGCCGTCGACGGCACCGCCCCGGTGTTCCCACCCCCCGGCGCCCCGATACCTACCTCGGATTTGGTAAAGCCCAACCGGCCCCTACACAAACCACCTAGATCCGCATCTCTGTGACATCAAAATCAGGTTTTTGGTCCTAGTCTTGGCCTCTAGTTACGGCGGCGCAGCTGGGCTAAGTATTTGGAAGACCCCGGGGATATCAAGAGTATTATGAGACTGGGATTACTTGGTAGGGGAATGTAAGTGGTCCTTTATGGAAACGAAGCCAATTCCGCTCTAATCTGATTGTCCATTGTCTCGCCCTCCCTTGTCACCTGGGATGAACCTCAGAACCTCACGGGTAAATCTAATCAATTCCTGGTATCTCCGGTGGTAATTCGTTGGTAATTCGTTGTGAACATTTGAGCGCATCCAGCATACAGATCCACACCGCAACAGCTGACCCGGCTTTGAGACATTCCAAATTATGAAGTTGAGCCGGCAGTCTGTCTTGCGTATGGGTTCTCAGCCTGGTCTGGATGGTCTTGAGTTGGTCAGCCGGGACACTGGACGCCGGACGCCATGGACTTTGGCCGACATCCGACACGATCACCCGTTATGTCCTAATGGCCTGCCACGGACCGGAAGGCATTGTCGTCGACATCGACGACAAGCAAAGTATATAAAGGGCGGCGATGGCTTCGTTCAAGTCCAGCTTCGACCGAGCAGGTATCATCCTCCACACTCACACACTACCTTGATCTATCGTTGCTCAGGAATCAGCTGGCCCTGATCACTGAGCGAAGTTACACCCCGTCATTCTTTCTGATACCGAAAAATAATCCATAATACCCGGCGTTCAAAATGTCTTCTTCTTCGAGACGTGACGTTCGTTTCTCCAGCTCCTCCGACCCGCGCTCCTCTTCCGGAACTTCCGGAGGCGGGAGGCCGTCGTCGAGCCGGCTTGAAGTGCCCTCTCGGGACGCCTACGGCAGGAGCTCTCAGTCCAGCAGCTCACGGAGCCAGCCGTCCGCCCAGAGCTCCATGACGCTTCCGATCCGGAGCTCCAGCAGCCGGCCAACCTCGAGCTCTTCGAGCTCCTCGAGCCGGCAGTCCGCGCCAGTTCCTGGGGCTCCGGCGGGAGCCCCCCCGCCTCCCTGCACCTACACCGACGACATGCTCGACTACTTTGAGGAGGAAAACGAGGATCATGTGACGCAGCAGCACCTCATCCACGCTTCGGACCATGTGATCAACGCATTCAAGAAGGTGGGGATTCGGTATGGCATCTTGGGCGGCTTGGGCATGGTCTTGCTCGGCAATCAGGGACGTACTACGAAGGATGCCGACATTGCTGTCGAGGCGAAGGTCAAGGAGCTGTTGGGTATCTTTGCGGACGACAAGCGGTATGTGACCCCTGACTCCCTGAGTCCCGGGGATGGTACTACAAGTCCCCTTGTTTTGATCATAATATGACTAACACGTGCGGCCTAGGGTCTATGTCCCACGTGCCTCTTCCGTTGCCGGGGCCGGTGTCGCTAGGATCTTCGTCCTGACAGGTCCTGCCTTTGGAGAGAACGTTCGGCCTCTGGCTGTGGAGGTCGATTTGATTCTGAATGGTGAGTACAAACAACCCGCCTTAGCGGCAGCAAGTGGATGACGAGGTGCTACCTACCTGAGAAGGACAATGCTAACCATCTCACCACGCCGAGTGCAGGAGAGCAAGGCACGCCGAGAGAGCTCTCGGGCGCAACTGAGACCCTCTCCATCCAGACCCCTCAGGGTCGGCGCGAGTGGAAGGTCCTCAAGCTCAAGTACTTCTTCAAGGGCAAGCTGAAGTCCTTCTACAACCGCGAGGGCACCAACGACTACAAGGATCTGTGCTGGATGATCTTCCAGCACCCCGAGAAAGTCAAGGCCATTGCGCAGGACCTGGACGAGGATCGTCTGCGCTTCTTTGCCGACGCGTACGCCGAGAGAGACCGCAACCCGGACCGTATCAAGTATGTCCAGGAGGTGCTCGGTCTGCGCCGCGGCTCATCCTCGAAGAGCTCGTCCAGTCGGGACGCTGGTGGCACCAGCATCTCCCGCTCGTCTGACCCCCGTTATTCTGATCCCCGCTATCAGAGCACTAGCGGCAGCTCGCGCTCATCCGACGCTCGCTACGCTGACCCTCGTTACGCTGACCCCCGCTACACGAGTAGCTCGGGCTCCGGCTCCGGTTCTCGCTCAGGCGGCAGAAGAGGCGGAGCCTGAGGCGTCACACTACTTGAGTACTTGGCCCACTAGCCGCCAAGTAGCAGCAGCCGTCATCCGGGCATGTCCGCCGCGCGGCGTTGGCCCAACCAATTTTCAGTCTCAGTCTCCTTTGCGCTGGCGAAAAGGGGGGTCGTGGTAACATATTGGGCTCCATGGCGCTTGGTATTGCTTAGCAGTAAATTAGGGACTGTACGGTACTGTACTTGGATAGTGGACAATGAGTTGTATCCTGTGCGGTCTAGCTTTGTGTTCCGTGGCGTGATCTCGTGTTGCGACCCCGGTCTACACTCTTGTGTGAGAACTCCAAATGGCTGATCGATCGTGGACGATGTGCTGCTGATGCGGAATGCTGTGTCGCAGTATTAGCAAATCACTTTTATCCGCCCGAAGCCACATACTCTGTGCTCGACTCAAACCTGATTTAATGTCAACACGCTTTGCTGACTCAATGACCAATCGTTTCGATCACTCAGATGGTTTGCCATGTGGAAAGTCCAGTCACAATGCAATATCTATAGCTTACTTACCTTACGTAAAAGCGGACTGCCTTGGCTGTTGACTGGAAGGACAAAGTTATCGGTCGCTAACCTGTACCCGGCCGATTGATATTACTCTAAGTCCGACCTTGTTCATGGGATATGAACCACGACATATGCTGACGATTCATGCTCTTAGGGCGACATGGATGCGGCTCCTACAACACCCGATAGCCACATAGGTGTAACACCCCGAGTTCGCACTTGAGGGATCGAATCTGAAGGTCGCACTAGGGGCATCGGATCTGAAATAGTGGCTTCTGCATGTGTTACCCAGCCATTTGCCTCGGTCTATACCTACCTTAAGTCAAGTCCAAAAGTCGCTGAAAGACATACCTGAGGATTCCTTAAGCGCGACGAGGATTGAAAGGCAACCCGGCACAGACCGGGCACGGTAAGATGGCAGATCATATGGGTCGAAATAAAGGAGGGCCATTTCTATGTCCGGCAAATAACTATGGGAAGCTCCGCCGGGTAAGGTGTGCTCGGCAAATAGAGCTTAGCTTCGGGTTGGATGAGGTAACGGGAACTAATGTTTGTCCCAAGGAACATTGTCGAGCGAAAGTGCAGCCGCCCTCGTCATGCCAATGCCATTCTCTCTGATCCGAGGCTCAGAACTCATGGCAAGGACCTTCTTTTGGGACAATCATGCTTCTTGTTCGAGGAAAGCAATGATCATCACGCCAAGTCGCTTGTCGTGAGTCCGACCGCATGCAGGTCTTGGCTGCTCCTTCCCTGACAACGCGACAAGAGCATGCAAGATAAGGGAAGTCAGAAGGTCGCGCCCAGGCACGCATCTGGCAATTTTCTGGAGCGCATATCTGCCTAAAATGTCCGCTTTGCAGGACCCTCTATGGTCGGCACTCCAAGTCTCAGATCTTTTGTGCAGCCCCTTGCCCCGCATTCTCCTTCCCAAGAACTTCTTATTTCTCTCGACCCTCTTCGCCAAGTTCCTCGGCACACTTGGCAGCCTCCTTGGCATGCGGTTTGGGCGACGGTCCCGACGTCTTGGTAAACAAGGTCGGTCAGCGATTGGCTTGCGATAATATCTCGGCACATGCTGGGGGCGGAAGGGACGGGAAAGCAGCAGGGCTGAGTGGCCGCCTGGCCGTCGTCTCCTTGACTGTTGGCTGCTGAACCAAATTTCTTCCACACTCGGACAACGCAGTGTTCCCGACATCAGCGATTCTTGTCCTAGCGCCGAGACCTCCCTGAACGCCTCCAGACTCTACGCGCTCCGGTTCTTCCCTTGGAGATCACTATTCCGGGACTTCGAGTACTGTATAATCCATGGCACTCTAAGCTATAAGTAAGCGTCATCAGTTATCGTGCATACCAACAGCGCGCGACGTCGGCTCTGTGGCCTATCGATCATTACACTGGCCGACTTCAATGCCGCAACTATCATACCGACACTTCCGCCATCGTCGACATCCCTGACGCGACAGGTGCCTGACTGCTTCGGTCTCGGAATACGCGATATGGCCGTACCAGCAAACGCGGCGGTGAGGGAAAATAGACGGCGGTCAACCCCCTTGGATCTGGAACGGATTAACGTGATCAAAGCCCTAACGGCGGCCGAGTATTCGAGGCGCCAGTTCATTTTGAACTTTGCTGCCAGTCGAGACACAAAGCTCCTGGTTCCCGGGCGGAAATCTGATGCCATCAAGGCCGCGGAAGAATGGGTTGCGGCCTGGCTCAGTCAGAGTGGTTACGAGACTTCTGACCATGAGTTCTTCAAGTACAGTGTCGACGCGCGCCTGTGGTCTATTCATGGTATGTTAGTCCCTTTTTCCCGCTGTATCGTAGCGGCTAACTCCTGTGCAGTTGGAGGTGATATCGAATTTCCGTTTGCATTTATGCGCGGAAACATTGAAGCAGCGCCCAGCGAATCAAGCAATGAAGCCGAGCTGAAAAACCACGGAAGCGAGGCATTTCTCCTGAAGGAGATTGATCTACGCGATGGGGAAATAACACCCCCAGCGGTGCAGTCGCCGAGAGGTTCCTGGAGAAAACAGCAGCAACGGAAACCACCCCTGTCTACGCTCCAGAACGACACCCAGCACCCGACCAAACACTACGAGCCCGCGGAGATCCCGTCTCGCAAAAAGCGAAGCCTGTCATCGACCAGCCTTGAGGACCCCAAAGCCAGCCCGGGAAAATCCCCTTTCCTCGTGCGTTTGGGCCGCTCTTGGTCCCGACGACTCTCATCTTCCTCATGATTCCACCAGGAGACTGAATCCAACATACCCTTTTGAATCAGTCTTCGCTACAATCCACACCCCAGCGAACATGACGCAGCCCGGAGGCCTCCGGCGCCGTTCAGATGACCAAGTACACGCGAACGGATGAAATGATGAAGGACGTTACTCTTGGCTAGCAAGGGAGAGAGGGGCACATGTCAGCATATCATTGCGGGGAAATGCAGGGAAGCGGACGGGAAGTGGGAACTTGGGAAGCCATTGGCAGCGGCGTGGCCAAGGGCTTGGCCGAAACACAGCATGACGACGGTCTGGTCCACCGCTTCGTTGCACTGCCACGTCGTCCAGACGTTCCAGCCGTCGGCAGCCCGCAGGAGCACGCCGTTGGACTGGCGCGGGAGGCGGAGGCGGAAAGAATAGGCGATTTTCGACTGACTCTGGCTTGGCCGTACTTGGCTTTTCCTTGGTATTGGATCTTTCCCGTGTCTTGGCCGGCACAGCTGCTACCCCGCGAGCTAGATTGACCCAGGTCGCCGGATCAAGGTTCTTTTATGCTTATTCTTTGTTGGCGGAGGTGTCTCGGGCCATTGGTCTCTCACGGATTCGTTCTTTTGCTGCTTTCGTTTACTGCACCCAGAAGCATACGACACTGAAGTAGCCTTGATGAGTGAATGACAGCATTCTTCTGATCCATCACCTTGACAGTCAATACAGGGAAATGGTGACTTTGTGATGTATGAACCGTGACTATCAACCCATTGCCCTGCCTGTCGCCCCATGGCTGCAACTAGATTCCTGCTAGGTTGCACTTACCGGGATGCCACGCTATACGGTCACCACGGACCTAGAGTGGGAGTGTGAACCGGAAATGTAAGCATGGGCAAGCCTCCAAAGGCAGCACGCAACCCTGCCAACCCATTTCATGTCCTCCGTAAGTTGGGACGCTCTTGTCGACAACCCTTACTTTTCGACATCCCCGTTCCATTTCCATGTATAACCCTGAACGCAAGCCCCAGAGAACGTGCATACATCCGTTTAACTTTTGCCTACTCTCATCTAATGGATCGCTGATAGTAAAGTAAGATAGGCACATTTTGCGATCCAGCAACCAACTCAGATGTACCGATGTCGTCCTTGTGCATTGCATATGTCTTCCTCCTCAAATTCCCCCGAACCGTGTGCAGGCTAACTATCCACTCTAGGCAATAGCCACAAGAATCCGCGATGCTTTTGAGGTAGTCTGAGGCGTCCTACATGTAAGACCCTAATTAGGCTTTAAAGGCTGTTGAGTACGGCATTGGCCGGTATATGTAGAGATGAGTGTAATGTAAAACATATAAAATCCTGATAGAGAGGCGATGTCTCAGAGGCATCCCTTCTACAGTTCTCCTGACTAGGTATTGTAGAACAATCCAAGTAGTCAAAATTGGAGAGCTTTCTAAGTGCACCTCAACAGGAGATGCGCGCCATGCGGTGCTGGTCCCTGCTCCCGAAAAACTTAGGTAGATTTTTCCGTTTCACTCGAAGTTGTGCATTTAACTATCTTATTCAGGCAGCAGGTTAGCAGTGAGTTGACATCGAGCCTCCAAATTGTCTTAGTCCCGGATATCGGTTCCGAACCGGCAAAACGTCGTCCCCGCCCGGGGGGAACGGCCCGTCTCTCCCGGAGCACCCCACCATAAGAGCCGCGGGAAGGCTCCGTGTAAGTGGATGACAAACCTGGCACCTCGGCTCAGCCTTGACAAAACTCACGGCATCGCACCTTGCCGAAGACGCTAGAAACGAGTGAAGATGTCTCCTGTTCATCAGAACCGCTTGGCGATGCAGCCCTATGGCTGCCAGGCTACTTCATGACTCTTCACCGAGTCGCCATCGTAGTTGGCGACGGAGCTTGGCATGGACGAAAGATTAACTCCGGGCAAAGAACCACCACGTCCTGTAAGCAGCGGACGAATGCGTTGCCATCTTGTGCTATATATCTCCAGAATCAAGACGGCGGGCAGCAGAACACTTCAAGGCAAAGCATCAGGACCTAGCTCAGGAGTCAGTGACAACATCGACCCAGTCATATCAGTTCGCCGAAACCAGACAACCAACATGCCAGTCTACGTCGTCACCGGAGCCCGCACCGGAATCGGCCTGGAATACATCCGCCAGCTGTCCCACGCCGCTCCTCCCCCGGGTGAAAGCAACACCATCTTCGCACTCGTGCGGAGCCTCGACAGCGACCTCACCGCCCTTTGCGCAATCCAACCCTCCGTCACCAATCCAGAGACAACAGTGCACATCCTAGAATGCGACATCTCCTCCCCCTCCTCCATCGCCACCCTCCCGGACCTTATCCGCAACACCAACCCCGGTGCAGAAACCCGCATCGACACGCTAATCAACAACGCAGCAACATTGCACTCCCGAGACGAAACAGCCCTCTCCCTAACCCCATCCTCTCTCCAATCGCACATAACCAGCAACGTGCTCGGCCCAGCCCTGGTCCTGCAAGCCCTCCTGCCCCTGCTCTCACCCCGCGCGAAAGTGGCCAACATCTCCTCGGGCATCGCCAGCATGGCGCTGGTAAAGGACGGGAGCATCAACGCCGAGATCACGCCATACAGCATCAGCAAGGCGGCGCTGAACATGCTAACTGTGCACCAGGCGCGGCAGCTGAGGGAGATGGAGGCGTATAAGGAGGTTGTGGTTGTTGCGGTTGATCCGGGGCATGCGAAGACTGAGATGGGGGGTGCCAATGCCGTGGTCGAGGTGGCGGATAGTGCAGGTGGTGTGTTGAAAGTGTTGGAGGGGCTTCGGGTGGAGGATAGCGGGAGGTTTTTGTTGTATACTGGGGCGGAGCTGCCTTGGTGATGGTTGGCCAAAGGGTTGTGGTGGTGTGTTTTCGCGAGGGACTCCTCTTTGCTTGGCCCTCTGCGGACTGTAAATGTGGAAGTGGAATTGTCGTTGATGGCTAGAAGGGATCTTGTTTGGTATCAAAGTCTCAAAGGATGGTTCGAGCCGGAATCGTAGATCTCCGTTAGATGGTAACAACAACATTCGTACATATACGTCGTACATATGAAACTGCGTGAAAGGTTAGTGACTAGCGGCAGTAAAGTAATATGTAGGAAGCAAGCTGGTGCTTAGTTCAATTATACGAACCTGGAATGCAGACCGACTTGCAATGAACTTTGCGGCTTTTGGTAAGATGGTCACTACCAACCCCACGGAATTGAGCGGAGTGTCTGTGCTACGTTTAGGTTCTCAAAGGGGATAGTGCCCTCGCGGCTGTCCCTCCAGATGTTTTGAGCCTCCGGGCACGATTGAAAGTGTTCCAGGAACTGCTTCGTTGTGTAGGCTCGGTTAAGGCGCGCCTCAGCCCCGATTGAGCCGTTATTGAGGGCGACATCGCAGCCCCTGCACAGCGTGCCGTGCTCAATTGTCCCTGTGGCGCGATCATGGTAGGGAAACGCCGTGGTCGCCATGCAACCTGTCGTGTAGTAATTTGTATCTCTCTGAAGAAATGATTGTGGATCGAACCCGAGCTTGCCCAAGGTCCGCATGGCGTCGGACAAGCTGACCAGCTTCTTGGGCTCGTTGACGATTTCTCGATGCTCAGAATAGATTCCCGGGGCAGCGTGGACCACTGGTAGGATTCGGCCTAAATCATCTTCTGATAATGGGTAGAACTTCGCCAGGTCGGCCAAAGCCACGACATGCAGTTGCTGGTGGGTACGGGCACTCCGGAGACATTTCCAGCAGCATCGCTGCAGGTTGGGAAGGAACAGGAGGTGTCCAAAGAGGCCGCAAACCTGGCATTCCATAGCACGAAATGCGTCATAAAATTGGGTAAAATTGAAGTGGCTGCCCATACGGGTAAAGAGTAGGGCATGCAATGTCTCGATTGCAAAGATCGCGATTTCGCGGTATTGCGACATGTCCGAGACAATGGCGCGGGCACGTCGGTTGACTTGGCGGAAGCGGAACAAAGACGTGACGTCCATGGCCGAACAGATCGCCAAGACGATCTCAGTCGGTAAGGCTGAGAGGTCGCCAAGTGAGGCTATAGCCATGGTCGGGAAGGGCACAGTGACGGAAAGCCGGACCGGGGGAGGATGGCGGAGCGGAGTCCAGAACACACCCATGGCAAAATGGTGACAAGGGCGTGATGTAACCCGGAGGAGGGAATCCTGCAGTTCTGGCCGAATGTCGATAGCCATGATGACGGCGAGCTCGGAAGCCAAGGGAGAAAGATGATGTGTGATGAGATCGAGGGAATGAGGACTTCAACGTGCACTCGGTGATGGTTTGAGTTTCGAAGTCAGATCGATAACAGAGCAGTCCAACGAGGAGTCGGCAATTTGAAAATCGTATCAGGTAAGTACGTCATGTATACTCGGGGTTCCGTGAGGGCTTCGCTGGAAATCTCATGTACACTACGTAATGGGTGGAATTTCAGCACCGCACAACCGGGCAGCCCCACTTGCCCTGTTCGGAAGTGACCCGTTGGACAACAGGAGCTCGGCGCGATTCCGAGGCGGGATAAGCTGGATTTGAAATTGCACGGCCACAGCGCCGCCGTTCTCTCTTTCCTCAGTAAACAACCGCGCCCTAATTCACTTGCGAACCACACTATGGAGCCAGAACCAGAAACGCTCGACATAATCATTGTCGGTGCCGGTCTCACCGGCATCAATTCGGCGTACCGCGTATAGACCGAGCTACCACACCGCAGCTACGCCATCCTCGAGTCGCGCGGCGAAATTGGCGGAACATGGTACGTCAAATTCGTGCTGTTTATTACCCTATCTGACTGTCTCGGGAGTCATTGTGCTCCTGAGACAGCACTTTTACTCCCGAATTGCTCCCGAGGCATCCCGGTTAGGGAAGAAATGACTGACATTGGACAGGGCCTTGTGGAAGTATCCCGGCGTCCGCAGTGACAGCTCCATGGCACTGTTCGGCTTTCCATGGCGCCCCTGGCCGCACGACGACACCATGGCCG
The DNA here is from genome assembly GCA_033296875.1 of Achaetomium macrosporum. Lineage (NCBI taxonomy): Eukaryota > Fungi > Ascomycota > Sordariomycetes > Sordariales > Chaetomiaceae > Achaetomium > Achaetomium macrosporum. The sequence continues at coordinate 27,132 of MU860182.1, read as the reverse complement.
ACGGCCCCGCCATCAGGGAGTACATGGAGGGGTGCGCCGTCGCCGAGGGCATCGACAAGAAGATGCGCTTCGGCCACCGCGTGGTCGCTTCCAACTGGAGCAGCGCAGAGCAGCGTTGGACGTTGCAGGTCGAGGTGACGCTTCCGGACGGGAGCATTGAGAAGAAGGTGTTCAAAGCGTGGTGGGTCATCAACGCCAGCGGCTACTACAGCTACGAGAAGCCGCTGCCTGCTGTGATTCCCGGGATTGAGAAGTTTGGCGGGCAGGTCGTGCACCCGCAGTTCTGGGACGAGAGCATCGACTACGCTGGGAAGAGGCTCGCCATCATCGGCTCCGGCGCGACCGCCGTGACGTTGTTCCCCGCCCTCGCCAAGTCAGCCCAGAGCATAACTCTGCTTCAACGTACCCCGTCGTATGTCCTGAGCATGCCGTTCAAAGACCACGGGGTCGCTTTCTGGTCGAGGTTCCTCCCCTTGAGCTGGGCCAGGATAGTGAATTGGTGGCAGAGGATGATCGTCGAGACGTTATTTGTCAACTTCGTCCTGACGTTCCCCCGCGTTGGCAGACGTTTCCTGGTCAGCGAGATGCGGAAGCAGCTGCCCGAGGGCTTCGACGTTGACAAGCACTTCAACCCGTGGTACAACCCCTTCGAGCAGCGGCTCTGCTTCTGTCCCGGCGGCGACTTCTTCCAGACGCTGCACCAGCCCAATGCCCGCATCGTGACCGACACCATCGACACCGTCACCGAGACCGGCATCCTCCTGAAGTCGGGCGAGACCCTCGAAGCAGACATCATCATCACCGCCACGGGCCTCTATTTCTCCCTCCTCTCGGGCGTGTCCGCTACCGTCGACGGCGTGTCGCTCAACGACACCATGCCCAACCGCTACATCTGGAACGGCTCCATGCTCGAGGGCGTCCCCAACGCGGGCCTCGTCGCGGGATACACAGCCGCCACCTGGACGCCCGGCGCCGACGTGCACGCGCGCCAACTGATCAAGCTGATCAAGCAGATCAAGCACATGGAGAAGGCAGGGGCGACCTCGGCGACGCCCTACATTGACCCGGCGGAGCGGGCGAGGTTACCGGTGAAGCCTGATGTGGGGTTGAATTCGACGTACATGGTTTCTGCCTATGACCGGATGCCTAAGCAGGCCGGGAGGCCGCCGTGGATCAACAGTAGTAATTGGGCGGGGGACATGTGGCGGTTGATGATCGGTAATGTTGAGAAGGGCATGAAGTTCACCTTCGCGGACAAGAAGAAGGATATCTGAATGCTGGATCTGTTTCGGTACGTGATACCCATGCATGAGAGGGCAGTATGTTTTTCTGCGTTTCAACCACGTCTGAGGGTCGTTGCTTTCTTTTGGTTTCGTACATATCTTACTACCAGGATACCTAGGCAGCCGGTATTCATTACTACTTTGATGATGACAGGGACTACTAGACTCAAGCACTGCCTAGAGCAATCTAGACAAAAGGACTGTCTTAGAATTTCAGCTCCTGAGTCTCCCTTAAATGGCGAAACCTGTTCGGCCAGATGCCCTGCTTGCCAGGCGCGAGAATCCCGTTTGGATCGACAGCATCCTTTCATACCAGTTAGTCCCGTCCATCCAAACAGCAAACAAGAAGAACGCTCACCTTGAGCTTCTCGACAAACCGGTTATATGCGTGGTTATTGAAATCGTTCAGGTTGGCAATCAGATCTGCGCAATGTCAGCAATACTCTCAGCAAAATTGGCCAACAAACACCGCTCACCCATGTGGTTGACGTGTCCGCGATACATGCCGTATCCTCGCTTCTTCGCCTCTTCGTAGAGCCCATAGTACAGCCTCTCCATCCTCCTCTTCTGCTCCGGATCCGTCTGGTCCCAGGTGAACATATTCATGAGCACGACATGGCGCTCGTGCATGAAGAAATCGGCCATCAGCTCGACCCCGTTGGCCTCGCAGATCGGCTTGCTGACCTTCATCCACTCCAGCACGGCCTTGCCCGACGACGGGATTATGGGCGCATAGTCCCCATGCGCCGCCTTGCCCGGCCGGTCCTTCGGAATCGGCCAGTTGATCAGCGGCAGACTCCACAGCGACGGCACGCCCACAAACATCTCGCCGTGCGGGCTCGGCACCGACGCGGCGTCCAACCCGCTGTCATCGGCATACAGCACCCCCATAATCTCCCCTGTCGGCGCCTTCTCCGCCATGACCGCCTTGATCTCGTCAAACTGCGCCTGCACAATCCGCTTCGGCCCGTACAGCCCCCAGCGGGCATACCAGTGCCCGAACCCGGTCTCCTTCCGCAGCTCCTCCAACCGCCAGTCGGGTACAGGGCCGGGGCCCTTCCAGTAATCCTCGCGGCGGCCCCCAATACAAAGCGTCTCGATCAGACTCGTAAACCACACACAGCTCTGGATGGTCCCATTCCGCTTCATCTCGCCAAACGCATCCACCATGACCTGCAGCCCGTCATACTCGTCCATGGAGAAAGTGCAGGCCATGTACGCCTGCGGCTGCGGGGTGAGCCATAGCGACAGCTTGGTGACGACCCCCAAATTGCTCTGCACGAACAGCCCCTCCACCGAGGGCCCGTATGTGAATTTGGATAGAAATGCCGAGGGCGAGTTGCTGATGCCGAACTGGCCCGTCCGCACCACATCCCCGTCCGCCAGCATCACCTCCATGCCCGAAACACACTGATGGTGCGCATAGTTCATGCCGAAGCCCATCCCGCGGTCGAGCGTCTTACATCACATCATCATCAGCGTCCTCCCTTTCCTTACTACATCAACGTTGGATGGATCGAAAAGGGAAAAGAACGAACATTACCAACAACGCTACCCCAGCCCAAGCTCGGGGTGCTGGGCCAGACCTTCTTCTTGTGCTCGACGCAGTACTTGTACAGGTCGATGAAGGTCACGCCGGGCTCGACGACCGCGTAGTGGAACTCGTCGTTGACCTCGATGATCCGGTTCATGCGGTGCAGGTCCAGCGCGACTGAGCCGTTGACGCGGGGCGCGGGGCCGCCGTACCCGAGATTCTTGCCGCGCGAGAAGGTCCAGAGCGGGATGGCGTAGCGGTTGGCGGCGTGCAGGACTTTTTGGAGTTGGTCTGTTGATTGGGGGCTGTGGCATGCTTAGCTGGATGATTGGTGCCGAGTTGATGGTGGGGAAGAAGGGAAGGGAAACTGACCACACGGCTGCGCTGGGTACCTTGCGCTTCGTCTCGTCGGCCTCGTGGACATCGTATGGGTCGATGTAGTCGGTTAGGCCCTCGTTGATGAAAACGGCGTCTTTGCCGACCGCGTCGATGAACTCCTGGATTGCCTGGGCAAAATCTGCTTCGCGGAGGCCGGGCAGTAGCACGGGCTTGATGGGATGCCGCGGAGCCCGCTCGTAGGTCGCCTGGTGGGCGGCTTCACAGTCGGCGTCGGGATACGTCGCCCCGGTGATTGAGGTCGACATGTTGCCTTCCGACTCTTAGCAGTCAGAATCTAGATCACGAGGTGGTGGATAGGGCTGGGAGTGAGATCGTAATGGCTTTATGGCTGCTCAAGTACATGATCCCTCTCAAACACGGACGCCAACTACCGCGTTTCATTCATCAACACCCCTCACGCAGGCAATCGGTGTGCCAAAGTCTCTCTGTCCGACCATTTCATCGCTTGAATGCAGTATCGCACGGCTTCTCCAATTCCGGCAATACAATTACCGGCCGATGTTGTTCCTGGATCATGCGGGGTCTCAGGTTGAGTGCAACCCCCTCATCGCCTTCCCCAGACCCAGCGACTGTCGACGAGGAGTGCACTGTTGTCGATTTGGCGGGCAATGTTCACTGCTTACCATGTAGGGTCCTTTCAGGTGGTTGCAAATAATGCTGCCAGATAGTGTCGGACGTCATATTATGTTCTCGGTCATAGGGTAACATGAGAGGGATGATACAGGGGCCGCAGGCGGTAGACTGTCTTCCAGTTACCAAGTCTCTTGTTCAATGTCTCAATCCTCCAATGACAGTAGAGCACACAGACCCGTGCTTCTCGAAACCAGCTGTACAGTATCAGATCGAAAAGAACTTGGATATCACCGTAAAAGGCAGAAAGACGGCACAATCTCACCCAAGCCACCATCGCCAAGTTAGTCCACCTTCCCCTTGAGATGACGGTGCTTCCCGCTCGAACCACTTCCAAATCCACTTCGCATCTGCTAGCGATATAATCGAGCTCGTTCAAAAATATCCAAACCGTAACCCTTATTGGCCATCCGCACGTTACTCCAATCCCTTGTGCCCTTGGTAAAATCCTCCCCATTGTACAACTGCTCTTCGTCTTCGGTACACTTGACGCAGAGGATAAACCAGTCATTGCAAAGTGAGACGGGGCTTGAACAGAAGGGAGATTGATGTTCTGAGGAGGCGGGATGGACTTATTACAAGTTTCGAGTCTGGCGAGGCATCTTGGAAGATGAATTACCAATACCATGATGATATTAAGGGCTGAGTTTAAACTCGATCCCTATCCAAGCAAGCTCCTCGGTTCATCCTCCAAGTCTTTACTCCAAACATTCCGCTCTGCGGACAGTCCAATCTTCCAACAGTACACTCTTCCAACAGTCCAGCCTTCAAACAGCCCACTCTTTCAACGCTCCAGCTCTCTCAACGCTTCAACTCTCTCAACTCTCTGTAGTCTCCAAATCTCCAGCTCTCTCAACTCTCCAACGCTCCAACTGTCTCAACTCTCAACTCTTCGACTCTTCACTCTCAACTCTTCAACTCTCTCAACTCTCCAACTCTCTCAACTCTCTACTCTCCTACTCTCCACTCTCCAAACAGTCCACCATCCAAACTTCGAAAGTTCCAGATTCTCAGCCTTCAAACTCCGTGCTTCCGTGTTTCCAAGACATTCCGTTGTTGTCGTGATGAGCATTTCGTTGTCTTTGGCGTGTAGCGTGTGGTTGCGCTCGATGACGGATGACCCAGGCCCGACCCAACCACCCAACCATGCGGGACCTTTCGTAGAGGCGAAAGTGAGAGCTTGTTGCTCCTGTTGTTTTTGTTGTTGTTGCCAGACGTCAAGCCGAGAGGAGGAGAAGGCGGCATGCGGCTGAGTCGGCGATGATGTTCGTTGTGTTCAGCGAGCGGCGGAGCAGGGGAGGGACGCTGCTCGAGAACATGGGAGATCGATCGACCGCGTCCGTGTGGGAGCAGGTGATCTGATCAAGAGGTTAAAGCGCAGGCCGGCAAATCGCAGCGGGCAGAGAGGTCTGTTGACCGGGTGTCTCTGAGCGGGATGGCTATCGCGCGCTCGGACGCTGCACCAGCTGCTGAAGGCGCTGGTGGCGGAAGGTGACGTCGTCGCCGCCTGGCATGGTGTCGACCTCGGGACTAAGCTGAGCGGGGGCCTGTTGCGCTTGTTAGCTTTTGATGGTGGTCGATGGGAGCGGGAGGTTGGTACTTTTAGTTGTCCACGAGGACGAGTGTGAGCTTGTTGCTCTTTTTCTTTTTTTCGTGTGTCGACCGAGGCGAACGGGGGACTTTTCCTTTTGTTGATTTTGGATGTTGACCGAGGCTAGCGGGGACTTGTCGTTTTTGTTGGTTGTTTCGAGTTGTCTGCCGATGCCACGAGCACTTCCTTTTGTTCAACAGTTTTTTTTGGGGATGTCCACCCGACGCAACGGGACTTATTTTTTGTTGCCACGAGACTTCCAAGGATGTTTTTGTTGTTGCCACAGGACTTGTTGCTTTCGTTGTTTTTCTGGTGTCGACCGAGGCGAGGTGCCACGGGACTTGTTGTTTTGTTTGTTTCCTTGGTGTCGACCGAGGCGAGTGTTGACTTGTTGCTTTCGTTTGCTTTTTGTTTGGTGTCGACCGAGGCGAGCGAGCGTTCGCTGCTGACGCCATGGGACTTGCTCGAGGTGAGCGAGGGCTTGTTGCTCTTGTTGTTCTTGTTGGATACATCGTATCAGCAGAGCCGCTCGTTGCTGTCGAATAGATATCCATGGGGGACTCCTTTGTCGCGATGCGCACGATGTTCTGCGCCCAGGCCCGACCCAACCACCCTACCACGCAGAACCTGTTCGCCCAACGACAAAAGTCCCAGACTCCCCACAAGCCGGATCACCGCTTCGGCGGCCCCTTTTTTTCTACCCGCCCCATCACCTCCGGCGTCCGGTGGATGGTGAAGGGGGCGTCCGGGAGATCACAAGGGTCGTCGTCCCAATCCTCGCACCCATCCGGCACCTCCCACCACGACGCGGCGTCGGCAGGGGCCTTGTAGATGCCCTGAGCGCGTAGGGCCGCATCCCGCACGCACTCCGCAAACTCGCAGCGTTTGCGTTCCTGCTCGGTTGCCGGCCGAGCAGCTGCCTCCCGAGCCCGCTGGTCGCGCTCGTCCGCCGGCCTGGTGGCCGCCTCCCGCACACGCTCAGCAAACTCGCGGAGCCTTTGCTCCCCCTCGTCCGCCAAGTCGCGGAGCATGGCCCGCTCTTCTGGCGAATGGGCCGCCGCTTGTTGTGCCGCCCTCGCAGCGGCATCCCGCACCTGGGCGGCGAAGTCGAGGCGGACGTCTTCCGCCGACTTCGGCGCCGGCGGGCATGGCTGTTCCTCGGGCAGCACCCACGACGGCCACCAGCGCCACTGCTCGGGCGTCCCCACCCACGGCGGAAGCGCCCCGGGTTGGACGCTGGAAGGAGAGCCCTCAGGGACTTGCTCCTGAGGACCCGACGGCGCCGACGGGTAAAAAAAGTCGGCGAGGGTCCGGTGGGAATGGACAAACGTGTTGTTGTCCATTGTTTTTGTTTTGGATGTCTGGTATGAGTTAGCAAAGATATTCCAAGTAAGACCGGTCAGACTGCCGCATCGACATAACGTGATCTCGCTTGTAGCATACGGGGAAAAAGAGGAAAATAAGAAAAACGAACAACACAAGAAAAAGAAACAAGTTGTTGTTATGGCGTGTGTGTGTGTGTGGTGCGTGCATGACATGAGGGTGAAAATGGGGGGCGAGGATGGGCGGAGGGAGCAGGAAAGGTTGGTATCCCGGTGTCTGCCTGAAAGCCGCAAACTCGGGTCGCAAAGGGGGAAAGCGCAAAGGGGGAAGGCGCAAAGGGGGAAGGCGCAAAGGGGGAAGACGCCAAGTGGGAAGACGCAAAGGGGCAGGCCAATGCCGTCGGCGTCGACGACAGCAATGAGGGGAAGGCTGTGGACGAGGGCGGCGACGGAGAAGGTGCGTGATGTTTTGCTTACAGTTCGACTCGACGGCTGCTGTCGAGAGTGCAGGTCGAGAGAGCAGGTGATCTTTGCTTCGAAAGCTTGATAAAAGTCCGTGGTCTTTTGCTTGAAAGCTTGGTCAAGTCTGAGTTACAGATCGGAGGGAAAGGGGGAAGGGCCAAGGTCTTATACCTCTTCGAGGCCTGCCTGTGATCTGTGGAAAGACATCGAGCGGACTGGCCGCGCCAGACCAGAACGGGCGACAGACGCAACAGACGCGTGTCGTTGTATCGCCATCGCCAATGTCCAGAAAAGACTGGTTCTCGAGTCAGCAGGTACACAGTAGCCGCCCGTGCGAATCTACCGTACATCACGGGACATATCGAGCGTCCTTTGACGCGTCGACTCACCATATGCCATATACCCAATTGTGAACCCTCCGCTCATCCCTTGACCCTGGTTTAAGCGCACATTCATGGCCCCGTCTATCCACCTCATCTAAAGATCCACTACAAACCGCCTATACGTCATGTCTGTGTACCTAATATCTTTCGCTCTGCCCGCCTCACACATCGAGATTGGCGAGCCATTCCGCCCCATCACCCGTCCGTGGTTCGTCCGCAGCGCCTGCGGCGTCTCCCGAGTTTATGTGCCCACGACGTCAGCTTCGAGCTGGTCCTGTCGTAGTCCCCGTTCCCACTATGGTATGGGGAATGTATATGATGGCACTTAATGGCGCCCGGGCGTACGACACCCTAATGCTATAAAAGGAAGCGCTAGACGCGGTTGGTGCACGAGGACATGGCACGTGGTTAGGTACTCAAAATCGAAGACCGGCCGTTAATCATAATGACCAGCGGAAAACTCACATAGCATGTTCTTCCATGCCTGATGTTGACATCCTGGATCTCTGATAGGAAAATGGTATATCATGAGCCAAAGTGATAATAAAATAATCTAGACCTTCCACTCGAAGTTCGCTGCTGTCCTGTGTTGAAGGAGGGCGCGCCTCACTCACTAGCTCCCTACCGGTTCTACTATGTCGTGCTCGGTACGGTACCCCTGAGCCAACATTCCAGAGAAAAGTATGGTACATACCTTACGCTGCGCAGTGCGCACGCACAGCACTGACACGCGCTCTGTTTCCGGGACGTGGATATGACATCATATTGATACAATTAGGAACCACAGTAACGATGATAGCAACGACGGCACCCTGCTGACAAGCCCATGTGTGCGACAACGAGCAAAAGAGCAAATGCAATGAGGAAAACTGTTGATCAGATGACCAAGCACTAATTGAAAAAGGGAAAAGGTAGAGAAGAACAACTGAGAGAAAAAGTGAAAGGACTCGTGGCTCCGAACCAGTGAGAAATCAGCACATCAAGAATAGCCAGGAGCATCAGGTCTTGTGGATTCTCCCGTTTGGAAAGTCAAGGCGCGAGATCCTGACCAACAGTACTGAATAAGGTAAGTACGGTACCTAACTTAGTTCTGGTACTTTATCTCGTACCTACCTAAATAAACAGGTAAAAGGGGGGCATCGTCACAGCAACGCGTCAACCACAACGACTAAATCGAAACACAGCAACAGGTCACAAGATCGAAGGACAGGTCTGGATTATTCGTAATGGAGAGTCCGTGCAATACTAATGGTCTCGTGCACCGCCCTAATCATTAGCCGCGGCGTCCTGCACTGTGCACATGAGCAGGGCCGCGTCAAGGGTTCCGTGTGAAGGCAGGGGCACTGGGACTGCATCGCGCTTGTCAAGACTTTCCGCAAAGATTCCCGAGGTACTGACCAATGCGAGTGTCGACAACCCAAAATCCCGGAGAACCGTCCTGATCAACCCGTTTAAGCATACTACGATCCCCGGGCGAGGTTTGCGGGCCAATATTGTCATTGAATGCGAGTAACAGGCTCTGCCATGTCCCCCAACTGTCCAGCAACCTGGCGTGCGACTTGTGTTCTACAGTGTTTGCTATAGCAAAAGCGCCCAACTATCCATTTTCCCGCAGAGCTTACCTACTTCGTCGTAATCCAACGCCTTTACCTTTCCTCCGTACGCCGAGTATCTAATGTTTTAAAGTCAGACGTAGCGATCGCCTGCGCTCTCCGACTAAAACGTCTCCCATCTTTGTTTGAACTCGTCAAACCGAAGTTGCGCTTCAGGCGAGAGTGTACGACCCTGCCGGGGCGGGTTCTCCCGCTGCTCCCTCTCGAGAGCTTTGAAGCATCGCATCCAATCGGCTCTCGTCCGCTCGAACTCATCACCGTCAAAGTTATCAGGTTTGTTACTGTCCCAGCCGGCATCGCGGTACAGCTTCTGCAGAGCGCGCCAGTGGTTGATCTGCCAACGCACGTTGTCGACGTTTATTTCATCCGTGTGCTGGCGGAGGACGGCGACACTCAGAGGTCTTACCGCAAGCTCCAGCCTTCGATATCCTAGGCAAGTCCAGCTTGCCACTTTGTATTCACCACCTAGAGTACCTATCGTTTTACAAGCCACCTTGCTCACTTGGATACCATTCGGACGTCGGTGCTAGAGGAGACAATCTCCGCCACCTCCACCAACTCCTCCTTCGCCGGCAGCACAACCCAGATCCTGTTGAATTGACAGGCGGTTCAGAAAGATGGTGTTGGAAAGTCGGGGCACCCTGAAAACGCTCGGTTGTTGGAAGTCATGGAACATGAAACTCGGAAGCTGGGTTGCCGGTGCCCTATTGTTGAGGGTAACCAGGAACTGGGCAACGAGCCTTTTATCAGGATCAGGGCGATGCCACCTCTGGAGATGAAAGAGAAATATCATCAATCAATAATATTGCCCTGCTCCCAAACACTCTGCTGCCTCCACGAGCTGCAGAACCGCCTCCGTAAGAGCCTTCAATCCTGTAACTGTGGAATCGTGGCTGTTGGACTTCCAACAGATCCTCTCGCAAACCACCCTAGCGTTACCAAACGGTTTGTACCTTTTCCCGGTCTTTTTATCAGTCTCCCAACGCGCCGAGGTGTCAAACTGGCTCACGATCTGCGGGCGGATCAACGGTATCGGCAGTCGAGGCCACACCTCATCCATTTCGTCCGACACCGTATTGATTAAAATCGCCTTGAAGCCGAGCTCGGCCATTCTCACCAGCACATAATACGACAAAGAATTTGCCAGTCGCCTGCCCGCCTGATCTCCCCGGGTGTGCGTTCCGCTGTACTGGACGACTGGGCTTTGGATAAGAGGGTCAATTTGCGCCCAAAGCTGCGCCTCCCTCTCTCTGGCCCTTTCCTGAAGGACGGCGCTCGAGATCTTGCTGGCTGTAAAAATCTCATTCCAGGTGGGTGTGGTGGCATCGTACAGCTTCGACATGGCGATCGCTACGAGGGGAAGTCCATCTGCTGGAGGAGCTCCTCCCTGGTCGCCGAAGGGTTGTTGAAGTCCCAATCCACTCGACCGCTGCCCGTAAAGCTCTTCATGAACACGCCGTAGGAAAGGCCAGATCGAATGTGGCCTCGGGACATGCGCTTTGCGGCGTGGAACATGTCGTAAGCGCGCTGCGTGGGGCCCTCCGGATACGGCACCTTGGACTCAAGGGGCGAGTCAAAGGACATGGTGTGGGCCATGATGGCCTGGACCCACTCGAGGTGCTTCTCCTCCAGGGGCAGGATCTCGTACCCCTCGGGCAGCTGGGCAAGCTTCCTGGGGAATGGCATTGTAGTGCTGGCTGTCGTTGCAATACGTTGGTGCACGATGAAGGGCTAGAATAGGCGGTGATTTGCCCAATCGGCCCCGGTGGTAGCTGGGTCTGCCAGTCTCTTATACACGTCTAGAGCAGCTTCGTGGCCTTTGTTCACCTTTCCGCCGGGTCATGGAACTGTCACCAAGCCCACATGGCTTGTTCCAGGAACAAACTTACGGGCACTGGGTACGCCATGAACAAGAAGGATCGTGTGAAATCAGGATCAGGATCGGTTAGATCCTAGGAGTGTGACATTAGGGTCCCGCCAACTTCCATCCAGTCGCAAGATTCTTTGACGGCATGATACCCTCTCCACTCGCAGCAGTCACAGTGAAGTCTCAAGCGTTATACAGCCAACAGAAATAAAGCCATGTTCGGATCCCTGGCCAGCGCATCCAAAGGTTTTGTCTTTCGGCTCCAACCAAGCAAGGGCGCCCCAACAAACCCGGATTTTCACACGAGTGACCACGACAGAATACCGCCCGCCCAGCACAGACTCCTCAAAGAGAGCAACACTAGCCCCGGTTCCAATCCCAACATTGTCCGCCTTACACTCCACATCAGCAGCTGTAGCCCCCTCGATCTTGAAAGCAAACTGTCGAAGGAGCGGAGCAAGAACCAGGTAGGTATCGACCGGGGCCAGACTCCCTATCCAACCGTCGTGTTAGCCATGATCTAGAGCGAGCGAATTATAGAATGACCGTACTGCATGCTGAGGTAGATCCCTGTTCCGCTCGAGAGGCTTAAGGCAGGTGCCCCATGGGCCTTTTCTCCCCGATCGTTGCCATCGTTACACTGTACCAAGCCAGCTCAACCATCATCTGTCGTGAACCCCCTGCGTTGCCTCAAAGTCTGTTGCACTTGGGTCCCTATTTTCTGTTAGCCCCTTACCAAGCATCAAGAGTTCGTCGAAATCTCCACTTACAAGGCATGTGCATTCGCACTCGCAACTGCAAGTGTAGGAAACAGGGCCACGTCTAAGACGTCCCATGAGATCGTGCCAACCCACAAGCCGAACGCTGCCCACAAGAAGACCAGCAGCAGCGCCACCGTGCAAACAAACAGATTCCTGATCCATCGGGACCGGTAGGTTACGCAATATAACGTGGCAGGTGCTGTAGGCTGTCATGATGGAGGCGAGGGTGTATTCCACCGTCTCACCCGCCGTCTGATCGATCGGGTACAGCGGCGGCTGCTTAAGAAGGAAGATAACGTTTTGAGCAAACAACATCAACTTCAGCAAGCCGTTCATGTTGACTGATGATGTGCGACAGTGGCTGTGCCGCCGACGGTGGTGAACAGGCCGTGAAGAGAATTGGGTGTTTATCGCTTGTGGAATCGGCGTGGACAGAAGAGTGTGGAGGGAAGAATCGCAATGCCGTCTGGGTGTTTACAAGACGCGGATCTCGTGCGAGGTTCTACGAGTCAATCCAAGACCATTCATGGCACCTTCAAAGTACCGACTCTCCTGCTAGGAGCGAAAAGAGCGCGGGGTACCTGTCCTGCTAAGAACGAACAGAAGCGCGGGGTATCACCTGGTATAATGGTTGGTTGCCTCCCAACAGCTTAGCAACTTTTCCATGTCTTCCATGTTAGAGCCTTTCATCTCCCCATCAACCAAGCCTTTGACTGCTAAAGACAGCGGGCTTTGGTTACCGCGGGCCGTTGTCTGGAACCTCAAAGCTCAGCACGCGGTATGATTCTATTCCCATCACACCTTAGGTTTGGGCCAAGAGCGAGTCGCGTCCAGACAATTTGGAGAATGAGCCGGTGCTAGGCAGTGGCGACGCGGTCCTCCTGCCACAAGGTGCACGAATCAGCCGCTGTTTCGCTTCAACTCAAAACACTTCGTTGCACGTGCTAACGGATGCAACCTAGGTGGAAGGAAGAGAGGGTGACTCTGTACCACGCCCTACTATGTTCTATACATCCTAAAGCTAATTAGTAGGTGACTCTTTCCTTTACGCTCGGGCTGAGGTAACTTCGCTGCTCGCTCACTTCCTCTTCACCTTCGACACAGATTATCAAACACCTCAGTGACCAACTAGGCTCAATCGTCCCACGGTCCCAGTGCTCCTCCACAATCAATGAAGATGCTCTTTCTGGGCAGCACGCTGCTCTTCAGCCCCGTTCTTACTTTGGCCGACGTCGCTGCCCGAGGGCCACTGGCGCCCCATGCTACCTGCAAGAGGGACCTTACCCAGATCTCGGACGTGGTCCAGACAGCTTTCACTGGGAAAGCGGAGGTGGCTTATACGATGTCCGGCGCCAGCATTGCGTGGGGCGTCTGCACCGCCATCAACCATAATGCCGGCACTGAGCAGCCTTGCACAGCCTATGCCGCCATACTTGCCGGGGTGTTGATCTCCATTTTCGAGATCCAGATGCTCCCCAACACATCATCAGAGGGCACCACCAGCAGTCAGATTGATGCAGGGGGCATTTTCACTGCCCACCTCGGCATGCAAGGCTTTGTCTGGGAGCAGCTGGAACCACTCACTGTCCAGCGAAGTTACAACAATCCTGAGGCAGTCGACCAACACTTCGTCATCCGCGGCATTTCGCATCGCAGCGTCCCCGTCACGCCCGCCGACCTACACTACACCCTCTACAAGAATGGAACGGGCTATGTGAACACGATCCACAGTCGCGCCAACCACGCTGGGCTGGGCAAGAGAGGGTCCAGCGCGGGCTTCAAGTACAGCTGGCTGACGGAGGTGTGGAACGCCAACGATCCCGCGGCCACAAACAACTCGGATTTTCACATTGTTGCTACCACGCTCGGGAAGGATATCGCGAATAACTGGGCGCATGCCGCGGACAATGATAAGCTGGACGAGTGGATTGGCGCTGTGGGAGTCGATTACATTCTGGCGCAGCTGCTGGGCATGGCTATCCGCATCATCCCGAAGCCTAACGGTTTCACGGACGAGTACGAGGATGTCAACGTCTGCGGCGACATGTATGGTCCTATCCATGATGAGCTCTGGTCAGAAGGTGCCATTCGTGTGGGACGTGGGGGACAAGAGTCACAAGACTAGCAAAGGCAACGTTACTGGATGTGAGCATCGGGGAAGGTGTATTCGGTGATTTTAGGGTAAGGTGAGGAGGATGTAGTATTGCATGACCCATGGAGACGCATGTGATGGGCGAGGGTTACAGTCTGTTATGTCTGCGTGAGTCTTTCAACGACTTCTTGGTCAATCCAGACCTGTATTCTCTTGCTTGTGCTATTTTCTGTTTCCCCTTCCGCTGAAGCATCCTGCAAGGCCAAACACCTTATTCTATATGCACAGTTTATGAACATTTACTGTCGCATTATTTCTGACAGGTCCCTGGACTCTTTGCGTTGGCTTCTCCCGATTGAAACCGGGTTCCACGTTTACCGCACCGCCTACCGATCGCTTCCACCGCTCCGGCACTCACTGCTTTGATCGACCGAAAGAACACACCGCAACCAGAAAGGCAACTTGTGCTTAGCACATACCACATTTGGCGGACATACATACGTCACAATAAGACGATAGCTTCTACATATCAAGAGATTCAACGGAGCATGAAGTCCATGGTGCATCTATGGGTGCCACAAGGCTCGGATTTGGCAACCGGCAGCAGATGCATCGATCGGCAGCTGATTCAGATCAAGTCAGCTCAGTGGAGCCATGGACGTCATCAGGAGTTGAATCCTTCGGGGCTTCGACTGAGGCCATGCAGCTTACATGACCTACTGCGGTTGTGGTTACACAAGAGGCTACTACCTGCCTTAGCAAGGTAGAGCCCGAAGCATGTTGTGGTGTTCACATGCAGCAGATGAGTGGTTGTCTCAGACACTCGGAAGCTCGCGAATCGGTGTCGGCTTGGCCAAGCAGATGGATTCGGGCCGCTGGAGTTTTGTGATTCCTGACTAGCATCAGGCATCAGGTCTATGCCCAGTTATGCGAGGATAATGCTGTCCGGCACATGCCGTACCACCTCATGCAGAAAGTCTACTGCCTCTTACGGCAAGGCGAATACGAGTATCAAATCCTAGCGGGACATTGCAAGCCGAGGACTATATGTTGAGCTCGTCCCTCGTCGCCGGTTCCCCTCACCAGCCCATATCCGAGTCACGAGCCCCCTCTGCTGACCTTCACTGGTGTTGCAACATCGCATCTCCCGTCTTTAACACCATACCTTCCCCGGCTCGCCTCTTTCAAGACAAGCCTAGGTCAGGCAGGTCCGAATTTGGGGTTGGATGCTACAGACAACACCTCCAGGATGCTCCTCCCCATCACCCTCCTCCTCCTCACCACCAACCACGCCCTCGCCAGCCCGCAACAAACCCTAGGCAACCTCGACTTCCCCGACCCCTCCATCACCTACGACCCGCACTCCTCAACCTGGTACGCCTTCGCCACACAGGGGAACAACAAAAACATCCAAGCCGCCTCCGCGCCGTCCCCTCAAGGCCCCTGGACCTATCTCCCTTCCACCGACCCGCTTCCCGTCCCCGGATCCTGGGTCGACACGACCTCCCCACGCATCTGGGCGCCCGACGTGCAGTACCTCTCGGAAAGCGACACCTTCGTGCTGTATTACTCCGGTCTCGTCGCGGGGTCGGCATACCATTGTGTCGGCGCGGCCACGGCGGATAATATCACGGGCCCGTATACGCCCGGGGATGAGCCGTTGGTTTGTCCGTTGGACGAGGGCGGGGCGATTGATGCGGCGGGGTTTAGAGATGAGACGGACGGTTCGAGGTGGGTGGTTTATAAAGTTGATGGGAGCGCCAAGGGGCCGGGGGGCCCGTGTGGCAATGGGGATCCGCCGGGCGAGCCTACCCCGTTGAGGCTTCAGAGGGTGGATGAAGGGGATGGGGTCACGCTTGTCGGAGACGCGATCACGATTTTGGACCGAGATCCGGAGGTGGATGGGCCGCTTGTTGAGGCGCCTAGCTTGGTGAGGGTCGGGGATGGCGGTGGTGGTGGGGGGTTTGTGTTGTTTTACTCGTCGCATTGCTTTAATAGTGCGGAGTATGATGTGAGGTATGCGATGGCGGAGAGGATTCAGGGGCCGTATACGAGGAAGGGACAGTTGATTGGGAAGCAGACGGAGGACTTTGGGTTGGAGGCGCCGGGAGGAGCTACGGGAGCTGTGGGTCGGAAAGCGCTCGTGTTTCATGCGAGTTGTCCGGCTGGGCGGTGTATGTATGAGACGGAGTATGTGGTAGAGGGCGGCGAGATCAGGATTCCTGCTTGACCGGAGGCAGTTCGAACTCCACTAGAGGAGAGGGCAGGGGTGACATGACGTTGATGGCTGTCAGCACATAGATGATAGAGGTGAAGTCGGACACAGGGTAGGACTTATGTAGATATATTCTGTTTCAACAGCAATGGGACTCAAACAGTCCATGCCCCCTGAGAATAGGACCAAACGGGACGATGTTTGCCGGATTGTTCTGAGCCAGTCAAGCAGCTGGTTCCTGGCTGCATTGTCTGTGGCCCGATACTGTGGGTGCTCCTCGTGGTAACGGTCGAAGACCAGGCCGTTGTGGTCTTCGCCTCCTCTTCCGAAGGACGATATGGACATGGTAGCTGTGTTGCTGGAATCTCCCCCGATGTGAGCGCCCCCAGCAAGTTCAACAACTGTGGTCGGTTATCAATTCCCCCGGGGAGGTTCTGCCTGACTGCGCTTCTTGGGTCAGAAGAATAAGCGTGCAGACAGTGACTGCTCCAAATTAGGACGAGTCGTGCTCGCCGTTTCTGAAGCCCGAGTGTTAGTCGGGGCAGAGCACTATTCCGAGCCTCTGCGTTGCATCTTCCCTCTCTACTGCGTCACGTAAGAGAGGACAAAAACAAGGTTTAACCCATCGGGAGTGGAATTGCAAAAAAAGATTGAGACTCGGATACCGGGAGTCGAACCCGGGGCTGTTGAGAGAGCAGTCACTGCTTTGCAGTGAGAGTCAACGATGTTACCGCTACACCATACCCGATGAGTCGAGTGTGGTTCCGACTGGTGGTTGTGGGTCCGGAGAAATTCATGGTCCCTTATATGGAGTTAGCACTTTTGCATTACCCAGAAATTGAATTCCCATTGACACACCTGGTATCTTACACAGCAGCTATGCTTACATTGTTGGCAATATACGTGTCGCTGGTGCAGCACCAGAGCCTCAAAACAACACAATTGCAATTCCCACAGTAACCACCAAACCCAGGATACGCCCAGCCTGCGATCGAGAGCCTGCATAGCCCATGGCCGATGATGGGCTGGTCGTGGCCGTGGACGATGAAGAACTTGTTGATGTCCCAGGAGCACCAGTGACTGCCGCTCCGGTAGTGCTTGCCGAGCCCTCGGTAGTGGCAGAACTTGTAGTGGTACCTGAGGTTGTCGTGGTTGTTGTCTTAGGAGTATCCGTGGTCGAACTTGAAGTCGCCGTCGCATTCCCCTGATACTCGGCAATATCCAAGACGAATGTCCCATTCCCCTTCTTTCCCTCCTTGAAGACCTCGTAGCTCGCCCAGCTGGGCTGCCCGTCGGTCTTGAGCGCCGCGCACGCCTCAAAATAGTAGTTGCTCGCGCAGATGCTCTCGCCGTCACTGTTGATCCCGCCGCCCACCTCGGTGCACGAGACAAACAGCTGGGTGATGGCGCGCGACAGGTTGTCGAAGAAGTCGTCGTCGTCGTACGACCCCGGCGACAGGCACGCCCGGCAGCCGTTCATCGAGGTGTACCACCCGTCCGGATTGGGGATGCAGACGCAGTCTTCGATGCCGCTGTTGGGCCCCTTGAGCTTTTGGCAGCGGAGCATCGCTTGGTAGATGGGCCAGCACCCGCAGTCGTCCAGTTTGGTGGGTCCATCGGGCGCCGACTTAGTGGACGACCAGCCGTTGGGCGAGGCGACCAATGGCGCGACGAGGGCCGCGAGCGCCACAAGGGGAGCCGAATGGTGCATTTTGTGTCCGGTGAGGAGTTGGGCCGCCGTGTGGTGTGACGACAGAGGCCACGGGGGAGCGGCAGACGCGATTTAACTTTCGGTTGAGAGAAAGGAGTTCTCAAATTGGAAATCCTTCATGGCAGCTAATTTCCCTTGACAGGGGTACAGCGAGCCCAAGTGATCGCGTTTGCCTAGCACACGATCCTTGCATGCCTTGAAGATTTGGAGTGGCCAGACCCCGAAGCTGTGGTTTCAAATCTCCCTACAATGCTTTTCGTCTGTCCTGCCTCGGGTCGCAGAATCTCCAGGTCTGGCCGGGGACCTGGAGCCCATTTTCCAAGACAGAGCAAGCCGAGCAGGATATGGAGGACAAAGAGGACTGACTTGGCAGGTTTGACACTAACACATATCGAAAAGAAGAGCTTAAGAGTCAGAGGAGCATTTACATCCCTCTCGAAGAGAAACCAGAAAGATTACTCTCGTGGCGACGGGGCGGGCGGTTCATCCCGAATTCCGTCCACCCCACTGGATGGACCCCACTACTTGTTCCTTCCCAACTCGCTACCTTATCTCCAAGCCGTCACTGACAAATCAAAGTTGGCCTGTTCATTTTGCTCCCATCAACTTGCACAATGCCTTTGCGGCCCGATGAAAAGCGCGAGGAGCTCTCGGAAGCACATCGACTGATCAAGGCCAAATACGGCGCCGGTGTTCCGCTCTTCACGAAAGAACCGTTTCGAAAATGTGGTACAGCAAGTTGGAAGCGCAAGAAACATTGGTTAGTTAACGTTAGCCTAAAATGTCGGTGACCGCTTAGCTCTCCAGTTTCCTATAGAGTGTTGGAAGTCCAACAGCCACAAATCCACGGTGTCACACTGATTTAGGCGCTTGAAAAGGTTGGTTTGCAGCTCTTAAGAGCTACAGGAAGGGCAACTTATTGACTGAAGCTGCGGATGTTGATGTCTGGTTCAAAAGTCGTTGGGCATCGCCCAGACCCTGAGAATCCTGCTTAGCCAAGCCACGAATTACCCCTGAATTGACTGCTCTCGGTCCAACCATTGTTCCATGACCGCCCTGGCAGCCAGGAAGCCATACAGCAATTCCAACATAGAGACAGGGAAAGAACATTCATCACATCCTTACGCGGATGACTGCATTCGCATCATATATGAATGCCAGTATCTGCGGCTGCCTTCAACCCATGCTCTCTTCTTTTGTAACGTTTTGCACACATGGAATCGAATGCTATACCCAGGACCCGATTTACACGCCAGTCGATAAGCGGATCCTACGCGAAGCTGGCATTACCGTCGTCAACAACCGGAGAGCCTTCCTCGAAGTTGACGAAGTAAGGGTCGTCATTTCTATCAGTCCGGAATTTCCAGTAAGACAAGTCGTAGCGGACATCGCCCGCCCCGCTATAATCATTTGGGACAGGGTGCTCGATTCAGACGACGACATCCCCTGGCAAGTTTATCGTTTGGGAATCGCTACGGGCATGAATCTAACTGCCGCTATTTAGTGCGGAACCCGTGTCGCCGCGCGTGAAATGGATGATGGAAGAGTATATCGAGCTGTCGTTTCCAAGCGGAGACAAGAACTGGTGTGATCTCGCCATCTAAGTCAGAAGGGAACCATGAACCTGAGGAAACAGGGTAAGTGATTAAGACCTGGATGGACGGAATAACGCAACCAATTCTTACATTTGCTTCTATCTGCATTTCTATACCTGCACAAGATATTCAACTCCCACATCCAATCAACTCCGCCGTTAACCCCTTCTCCCCCATCCACCCCGACTGCTCTTCAACACCCGCCTTCACACCGTCCCCAACGGCCGGCACCAGCGATTCACTCACCCTCCCACCACGCGCCCATCTCCCTCAGCGCATTCGTCCCACAATGCACCTCCCCACCTCTCACATGATGAGTCATATAATCATCCACCCACTTCACCTGCATGCCCACCTTCGCGTAAACCTTTTCCACGGCATCCGCAAAGATATCCCGACCCTGGACCACAGGCCCCCATTGCTTCGGAGCAACATACTTCCCGTTGCCCAAGACCAACCCGTTCAGCGCCTGCGGCACCATCGCCTTCAGCTGCTTCTCCCCCGGGTGCGGCAGGTTCAGCCTGCGCGGCAGGCCGTCGGGCATGGCGGGCCAGGGGTAGGTGGCGTCTTTGAAGAGAGTCGGTACACGGAGGATATCGTTCTCTTGGAGCGGAATCTCGCGCAGGAGGAGGCGCAGGTTCTGGTCTAAGTATTTCTGCGCGTAGACCTGGGTTTCGTGGAAGGTTGGGTCGGCGAGGACGGTGGAGATGGTCGTGTTGGGCAAGAGCATGTTTGGGTCGAGGAAGACGGTTAACTCGTCCGGGGTTGCGTCGCCCGTGTAGGACAAGAAAGGAGTATCTCCATGGCCGGAGGCGTTGGCGGTGCGGAGGAGGGAGATGGCGGCGGTGGTGTCGGCGATGGCGACAGTGAAGCCCAGGCTGGTGGCGTTGGTGGGCAGGAACTGCACCATCTCGTCGACGTGGCCTATGACGAGCCAGCCGGCTTCGATGAAAAGCGGGGTTTGGGTTCCCTGGCTGCGGAGGAATGTGGTCATGGACTCGGCTGGGTAGGTGCCGAAGTGGGTGCCCATGACCACGCGGCCGGTGGGCCAGCGCTTGCCCGAGCGGGAGGTGTAGGGCGGGATAGTCTCGATGTTGCCGCCCGAGTTGATTTCCTCCCAGCCGAAACCGGACCCTGGCCCAGGCTGGAAGCCACCGATCCCCGCGCTGCGGAGCTGGGAGAAGACTTGCCGCCCGGCTTCGCGCGTGGACTGGGCGGAGCGGAGGAGCACGCGGATCGAGACCGGTCCCTCCGGACCGGGCATGCTGGCGTAGCCCGGCTCGAGGAAGTCCTGTGCCCAGATGTCTGTCCTGTCCGTGGTTTGGTTGAACAGCACGACGGGCATATCTCCGCCCACCGCGTCCTCCACGCCGCGGAGGAAGTGGGCCTGCCAGGCGGAGCCGATCGTCCGGTTGTCTCCAGCGGCACTGCTGAGCACGACCTCTGCCCGCTGCAGATGGTGATGCAGCAGCACCGGAGCCTGCTTCATGGCAACGGAGTCGCGAACGGTGCGATTGCGGTCTGTCACCTCGAAGACAACCGTGATGGAGCCATCCCAGACCTTCGAATCTGTCACGAGTTCGCGTCCGTCTAGAGCAAGGGAGATGCCCTTCCGTAAAGTCGTGGCGTTGAAGGTGACCTGCCGATTGACGACGGCCCAGACGCTCGAGTAGCCCGTCATCACGTCAGTCTCGTTCCAAAACAGGCGAACCCTGTTGCTGGCGTGGGCCGGCTCCGTGTAAATGCGCCCTTCTGCCTCATCAGAGACGTGCGGCAGTGGGAGGGTAAGGAGCGGAGCAGCATAGCGGGTACTCGAGGGCGGCAAAAGGTCACCAGAGGAGTCATGGCAGCTGGAAAGCTCGTGGTTGGAGAGGGGTTTGCCGGTTAGGTCAGCCACGGGGCAGCGGTGAGACGAGTCTCCGATGTTGGGGAGGAAAATAGCTCCTCGCCCCGGTGTCCAGTGCTGCTTGCCTGCATCGTCGCGCTGGTTGACTACACCATCTCGGTTCGTGTCGGCCAATATGCGCGGGCGGAGAGGGCCGGCGGTGGTCGAAGGGATCCACCAGAGAAGTAAGAGAGAAAGAAGCTGGCGCGGAGGTGCCATGGTTCGCAATGTTGTTTGATGATGTGTGAGGGCGTGTTTCGTCATGCTTGGTTTGACGAGGGAAGACCCGGAAGAGCGCCCTTTTATGTCTCAAGCGCCCCAGATGATGAGATTGATGCCGCACCGCTGAAATCCGCCTTGAGATCACGCTAAAACCCGCAGCATCTTGGCTCATTGCGGTCTTCAGCTGCTAATGGCCGTGTCAGCGGTCGTTCCGAGCATCGAATATCGCGGCGTGGAGCGATGGTGTCTGGATCCTTCCCAAAACGGAAAGAAAAAAGGCCAAGACCAAATTGGACATGGTGATCCGCTTCGGCGTTCTATATGATCCCGACTTGTACGTAAACTGGGCGTCGGCAGAGCATCGTGCAGGTCCTTGATTCGCTGCATCCTGATTTGGCTGGACAAGTCACCCCGCCGCAGCACTACTAATGAGCTCTCAATCCGGGATGCTTACCAGCTAACCGTCAGCAAGATGACCCATGCCGGAATCAAAGACGGCGATTGCCAGGTCCCGGAAAGCCAAGCCGGCTCTGTTTGCCAAAACACTATTTTCGCGGGGTCGCCTCTTAGAGTCACGGGTGTCTAACCGCTTTCAGATAAGAATCTAGGGCCAGCTGACGTCGACCCAACTCCAAGTCAAGCGATCTCAAACATCAAGCCAAACCGAACCACTAACATGTTGCGAGCCCTCGGTGGCCCGGGCGTCGCCCGGCCCACTATCTATCCGGGCGCGTATGTCTGCAGACTGCAGCCGGCACCACTGCCTTTTCCTCCTATAATACACACACATCCCACACACATCACATACATGGCTCAGTGCTGCGCGCCTCGCACCCACAACATAACATGGATGCCATAAACAGAAGGCCACGGAAAACCAAATCTTCGGACAAAAAACTCGATGCCCTCAAAGCTAAACAAGGGAAACGTAAATTCCGAGGCACTTCAGCGCCTGACCCATCCCTCGGCATCTCGCTCGACGAATTCACATCCTTCACTCAGCATCTCCAGTCCTCCAAGCGCATCTTCGCTCTCTTGGGCGCCGGGCTCTCTGTAGCATCAGGCTTGGCAACATTCCGTGGCTCAGATCGTTTGTGGCGCGGTCACGAGCCGCAAGATCTTTCCGATGCCCGGGCTTTCTTCGAGGATCCGGCGAAGGTGTGGTGGTTCTTTTCCCATCGCATGATGGGGGCGCAAAAGGCGGAGCCGAATGCCGCACACTACGCTTTGGCGAGATTAGCAAGTGCTAAGAGGGAGTTCTTTGCTGTGAATCAGAACATTGATGGTGAGTATTGAGCCATTTGCGTAGACAGCGAGTTGAGCTAACCCGCTGTGGATAAGGGCTTTGTGGAAGAGCGGGGTTTCCGCGGTCCCAAATTGCGCAGGTGCATGGCACGCTGTTCTCAATCAAGTGCAGCAAGTATCAGGCCGAAAAAGATCAATGCGACTACAAGAGGGAAGCCACGTATCCCGTCAATGAGCATCTCGCTCTCCCAAACGACGTCGATATTTCGGACGCAAAAGTCCCCCTACCACATGTCGCTCGCTCAGATCTTCCGCACTGTCCTAAATGCAACAATCTCCTCCGACCCAACGTCGTCTTCTTTGGCGAAGCAACACCTCTTTCAACCACAGAACAGATATACAAATTTACCTCCGGCGGCCCCATTGATCTCATGCTCGTAATCGGTACAAGTGCGGCTGTACTTCCCGCGGCGATGTATATCCCAATTGCGCGGAACGCCGGTGCAAGAGTCGCGTTTTTCAACACGGCGGAAAGTGAGGAAGAGCCGGGACGGCTGCAAGATGTAGATTGGTTCTTCAGGGGAGACGCAGCAGAGACTGTGGCAGATATGTTGAAGGGGGTGGTTGGAAACGTAGTGCGCAAAGATGTGGCATCAATTCGTTCACCTCTCTAGACCTTTCCCTAGAGATAGCCACCTTTTTTTCGAGATGCCGTCCAAGTCGTCATTGTTCACACACGGAAGCTTCTATCAACACCGTTCATCTCAATATTATTTCAAGAGCAAGATACCACTGAAATCAACAATGTGCATTCACTCGGTTCTGAACACTACCATCAAATTTAAAGGATATTTCCCTTGGAAAATACTCTCAGCTTATTCCAGACCTACAACTATCACCATCAACATGGTACCAACACCTCCTACGCAAGCACCTCTCCCCCGCAACCCCCCCTTCGATCGCGCCCTCAAGTTCGACATTGATGACGGATCCTGCCTCATATGGACCGTCCTAGCACCCGCCTTTCTAGACCAAAAGGTGCCCGGGCGGCTCCCTAGACTGCGTGCCGCCCTGGACGACCTTGGCCACCACTTCACTGACGCAGACAACAAATGGGTATGGACCTCTCTGATGCCGCGAACCGCGGAACCAAAGCTGCAACACTTCCACCGGAGTGCAATCTGGCGTCGGGCAATGGCGTTGCAGACGTCATGGATAACGAATTTGTGTACTTCTACAACATACTAAAGACATTTCATCTGACGAGAAATCAGAGCTTCCCGTGCACGACTTCGATCGCTTCGGGACGCAAAAGATGATGCTGCGTATCACAGTGGCTATCAACCGAGCCCTTCAACCACTGACAAATGCGTTCGATTCCTCACTGAAGGAGCTCGTCGCTGAGCCACATACGTCTACAGCATTCCCCGGAAAACTACATTCGTTCAGGCAAACACAAGTCACCCAGGTCTACGCCGCAGTGGAATCCCTAGGCCTTTGCGTACAATAGTGCCTCGGTAACTCTAACGAGGAGGGCTATCGGATAGAACTATCGTTGAGGGAACCGGCGATAAACGGAAAAGGCGATCTCTCGAGCTGAACAGTCTATAAATCTTGTTATCAGTAACACGCTCACTCATGCATTCTTCTCTGTGATGACAGGATCTTGGGGAAACCATGCCCAATGGTTTGAAGAGACCTAACGCGAGGATCACAAGCATGGCCTGGTCAGTCATATCGACTTGCCCGCGTGCTGGTTTTGGCTACTAGGATATCCTTGACTGGCTTAAAGGACTTGTTCTCGGTCGTCAAGGTCACACCATCCGATAGCTACAATATGAATAAGGTACCCGCTCCGCCTATAACAGCTGATTTATACAAGAGATAAAGGGCTAACTCCAATCCACTCCGTTAGTCTCTCAAACCCGACCCTGCTAACACATATACGCTCTATCCTCACCTTTTCTAATCCTCAATCAATAGAGAAGGCCTCCCCCTAGTGGACAGAGAGAAAAAGGTATGATATACACACTCTTCGTCGTCATGTAGACCGAACGTCTCCGGAAGCCGCTGAGCCAGTCAGAATATGTGGAGGCTAGGAGCCCGCAGTATCTACCTTCCGTTTTGCAATCTTAGCAGGCCCTGGGCGAGCCGTAGAGTCGTACTTGAGCCTGTCCAGTTGGAGAGGGCAGGAGAGGGTAAGCACGCACTCCGCATCGGGCCGCCCGCAGGCCGAAAGTCCCCCAGTCTCGGGATTCAAGATCTCCGGCAGTCTTGGGATGCGACGCGTCTCTTCAATGCATACCTAGGTGGGTAGACAACCATATTCTTTACATGACGAAGACATATGGCTGGTCGAACAGGGTATCCCAACTCCTCCTCCCTAACCCGAGCTTCCACACGCGGTTCTCCAAGAGATCCTTCGCGACCAGGGGCACGGCTGTGCCGAGGGCATTGCTGATCCATCTCAGTTCGCCGACCACAAATTGTTTCGTGGCGTCATTTTCTGCCTCGATCCCCGCGACTACCAAGGGCCACAGAACCAGCTTGCGCAGCTGGGTGTACCTGCAGGTCTCACGCAACCGGCTGACTAGGATTGAGGCACATGTCTTTCTCGCCGTGGCCAGCATCTCATGGGTAGCGAGATCAGCGTTAGAAGGGTCATGGCTGCCCAGGATCCGCGACGCGTCCGCGGAGAACTCGGTCGTGTCGTGCAGAAGAGAAGCGATGCAGTAGATGGCGATGGCCGACTGGTAGATACAGGCAATGGAGTACCACCCGCTGAGACCGCCCTGCGATGCTATGGTGTCCGGGGGAATGGCAAGGAGAACTTCGGAGGCCCACCTTTCGGTCGGGAAGGCCCTGATACGCCGGAGGATGTCTAGCGCTGCCGACTGTTTGCCTTCTTCCAACCGGGCGGGTTCGGTACCGACTGGAATAGACGCAACGCCCTTAGAGATTGAACGAAGGTGGTTGATGTGGATGACGTCGGCGAGTAGATCGGGAGGGCAGGGGAAGCAGGTGGAGATGCCGTTCCCATATAGGACCGGAAGAAGGCTGATGAGCTCCAGCTGGGTGCGGGCGGACCCGGTTTCGATGTGAGGTGAAGTAGTGCTTCCCATGATGTCGATGCTTTTCGACAAGGTTAGCGAATATATCGGGGCAAGTGGGTCTGTGATCGCCGTACAGAGCATAGAATCGAAGCAAGTGGCGGAAGTCAGGGCGAGACAAAACTAGGGCTGTCAAGCCGCCCTTCAACTGCATCACGGCACTTGCGCCATTGGTGTGCTGTCGCCAGTTGGGTGGCTCGAAAGACTGTTGGAGCTGAGATGGCGAGATTAGACCCAGAAACACTATTAATACCCGTTGTCATGACCGGATGTTACATACCTCTACCAAAAGGAGAAAGAGCACCGCTGCTAGCGTCATGTCCGATGCTTGATGGTCCGGCGAGCCCAGGTCGGCAGTCAACGCCCGGAGCGCTTCACCGCGGTGCTGTTGGAGTCTCCGGGCCAAAGCAAGCTGATCTGACGGCGCTGCCTCGCTGGACTGCAGGGCTCGGTGGCAGAGTGCGGCGCATACGAGACTCTGGGTGCAGGACCGGGAAAGGTAGGGGGCGGCAGCATGGGGCATCCAGTACGGATTCTGAGGCCCGCTGACCCCCGTGGCGACCAAATCAGGGGCAATATGCAGGTCGTCTAGGATGACAGGGTTTTAGTGCATATTCGCCCAACATCGCAAATGATGGCAGCAGCGCTCTTACAGTACTCGATGGCCTCGAAGATGGCACTCATCTCCCGCTCGTTCGCCGGCTTGAGTGTCCGAGGCATGACCATCTTCTCTGGCCCCTTCGAGTTCACCTGCTGTGGCTGCAGCCATTTCAGGGGCTTCTTGCCGTCGTAGCCCGGGCAGTCGACGTCCCTGACCTGGCATTTGCGGCATCGGGGGCGCGTGGAGTCGCACACCAGCCGTCGCCGCCGGCATTCCCAGCATTGTGTGCCTTTTGCTCCGCGCATGATGTCGATGTTGTTGGCGAAACGGGGCTCATGATCTCGATGGCAAGGATCGCGATCAAAATAAGGTCAGCAGCGCAGTGGAGCGCGGCTGGTGGGTGCACAGCCGCAGCGCGTCGACTCAGCCTATGCATTGTCCAGGCGCAAGACCAGGCGGGGCTTCCATTTTTGACTGGTGGGAAATGGATCTATCTGCCACTGCCTGGAGAAACAGGTAGGTGGATGGCAGAAGTCAAGTGCCCCAAATTGTTGAGTTGGATGGATGGATGGAATTTATTTCGCCCAGAGGCACTGAGCCTAAAGGGCCTT
>MU860181.1:0-53378 GCA_033296875.1 Achaetomium macrosporum | reverse complement strand
CTCTGGAAGTTCGAAGGGAGAGGACAATCTTCAATCAATCACTTCTTGGTGCTCGAAGCACCCCAAAACCCACTGTCGTAAGCTCTGATCTGTTTGATCACCGTGGAATCGTGGCTGTTGGTCTTCCAACAATACCAAGCTCCTCACCCGGTACGGAGTAGTTTAAGCCTAGTGAAGTACAACAGAATTTCATGGAAAACAGAAATAGGGCAAGGAAGAAGGGGAAGGAAGAAGGGGAAGGAAGAAGGGGAAGGAAGAAGGGGAAGGAAGAGGAAGGAAAGAAGAAGGAAGAAGAGGAAGGAAGAAGGAAGAAGAGGATGATGAAGAGAGGAGGAAGAAGATGATGGTGATGAAGCAGAAGAGATGATGACGAAGATAATGATGAAGCTAAAGGTAAAAGAAGCGCAGCCAAATGATGATTTTCATTCTATCTCCAAAGGTGCGAGTCCGGCTTATATCGATGTTTGGTGTATGCAAGGAGGATGCAGGGGGGGTGACAGGGGGCAGCAGAATGTGATAGGCTACCTTCGACCTGATAAGCGATAAGGCCGCCGTCGGGCCCGTCCCGGCTTTGCGTGTGCTCCGCCGGCCGACATCACGGCCGGCTTGCCGGCTGATATGGCACGTGCATAAGGTAGCTTCAGCAGGCTTGCTGCTGCCGAGTTAGCCAATCAGATCGTCTGCTCTCCCCCTTGCTACGCCCGGCCGCCTCCTCAGCACACCGGGCCCCTTGCGGACCAGGGACCCTTAGCCACTTTCACAAGTTTGTACGGTATGCAGTTGGCAGCCTTCGGGCGACGATGCTGCAGGCAAGTAAGATCAAAAGTAGCGCGAATTACACTTCAGGTGCGAAGAGAAAAGAGTTGCACACCCGAACTCGGCATGAATCGACACTGAACTTAACCCCGTCCTTGCTCCCATAATGGACAGAGTGGAATACTCTCCAACTTGACCACCGAGACCCAAAACAAGAACCTGGGTAAGCTTAGCAGAATGGGGTCCGTGCGCAGGTACCTCACTAACAATTTCGCGTCGCGCCGCTTGGCGAATGGTCGTTGGGAGAGGCAGCGGAAAAAACAAAAACGTACAGCGCCGAGCTTTCGCTCCCCGTCACCGAAAGAGCTACTACTTCGGCGCACATTGGCTTATCATGGGTGATCGGACGGGAACCCGAGTTTTCCAAGTGGCTATGGCCGTACGTGAAGCGACAGGCGCAGGGAATTGAACCCCGCCGGGAATCCACCGGTTAATGAGACCTGGCTCCCCTCCCCCGCCAGCAAACGGCGCGCCCCGATCAGCCTTAATGCGGACGATACCTGGGTCGGCGGGGCGGCTCTAAACCGCCCCGCCTTAGCAAGGTGCTCAGCAACTTCGGACATCTGCTGGCGTTCCAAGGGACCTGTCGAAACCCGGGCCCGAAAATTTCCTACTTATGCTGCCTCTCCTACCAGCGGCAGGAGAACCTCGTCCATTTCCTGTTTCTCGCAAGAAACTACCACCGACTTGAGGGCACGCCGCTGCACTTTCTGTGATTGATGTTACCGGAACAACCCAACCGTGACAGCGGCACCATTGCCGATGAGGTTGTTCGAGCCGTGCTCCCAGCCCCAACCCTCCCCCCATCCTCGGGAGCTGTCCTAGCGCAAGGTTTGCGAGTCCAACTTCAATCTCGATGGCGATTGCATGCTTCCTCCTGCGCAGCTCCTAAGCTTTACCGGTTATTTGAATTGCAGGTAAATCATGGAGCTCGCTGAGCAAACGTTTTAAGACAACTAGTTACAGGGCTCTGAAAGTTTTGGCTACTCACTATATAGGTAATTCGGGACTGATTGGAGTCAGCCAATAACAAGGTGTAGTACGAACTACCTGGTCTTCTTTTTCTCCTTCTTCTTCTTCTGAGTCTGAGCAGCCAGGAAAGGGAAAGTCGGTTGTTCCGACAAAGCGCGGATGCCGGCGCTCTGCGAACTCGGAAGTCCCAGCTTCTTGTGACAACTCAATCTAAGACCAGGCACCTGATATACTGCACATAGAATCACACCCTATGTAGCTAAGCTGTCCCTGTGAATGTGCCGTGAGAATATGGGCTTTGTCTAAGATCGATTCAGGTTCATATCCCCACCAAAGCAAGCCCATGAACTCGAGAAGAAGAGGCCCTCCCGGCTCCGACTCTCATACCCCAGTTCTTCTCTTCTCCTTTTAGCCCAAGATAAACTACCGGAGCTTCCCCCTCTGCGCCAGACCACGCCCCGGTGGCGGGGGTGGGGGCGAAAGCGCCTGCAAACGCTCCTGCTGCTGTTGCTCGCTCGTCGAACTCGGCGGCCTACTACTACCAACATCCATCGCAGCACTCGCCGCTGCTGTATCCACCCGCTCCGTCCCCATCCCCATCCCCATCATCATATCATCCCCCCGCAGCCCCAGCTCCGCAGAAGAGCCATCGTTGTTGTTATTATTGATGTTATTGATATCCATATTGCTGTCGTCAGGCACCTCAAACACCTGCCCCTGCCCCTGCCCCTGCGCCGACGGAACTGCCATCCGGGAAGAAGGCGAGGGGGGCGACGACGACGACGACGCAAAAATGCGCGAGCTGCTCAGCAGGAAGTGGCTGATCTGGCTCGCCTGGGCCAGCTCATACTTGCGGCGGTCCTCATCGCCCATGATGCTCTCGACGCGCTGGGGCATGTACACGGAGAGGATCCCCGTGGTGTGGGTGGAGAAGGTGCTGTCGAAGGAGTCTCGCTGGCCCTGTCCCTGTGGGTGGTGGAGGTGCTGATGGTGATGGTTGGGGCCCCCGGCTCCTCCTAGTGTTGGTGTTGCTGCCGCCGGGGGGGTGGTGGTGGCGGCGGCGATTCTTTTCCCGACGTGGCTGGCCATGGAATCGTCCGGGTGCCGGTACCACCCGCTCGGGGTGCGTTCGGGCGGGGCGAATTTGCCGACCACCTTGTCCGGGGGCTGCAGGATGCTGCGGGAGCGGCGGACACTGGGGCCGCCGCTGTCCTTCGTCGTCTTCGTCTTCGTCTTCTTCGTCTGATGGCTGCTCGTCTCCTTGCTGGCGGCCTGGGCGAGCTCCTCGCGTTCTTGTGCCGCGGGAATGAAGGACTCCGGGACGATGTTGAGGTCGTCGCCGGTCTGCTCGGCCTGCTCAATCGCTTCCTGGGCGGTGGTCTGCGCGTCGGCGGCGGCGGCGTCGGCGCGGGGCCCGCCCCAGGTGCGCTGGCCGGCGGTGAAGATGCCGTAGACCATGTAGTACCAGTTGAAGAAGGGGTTGAGCACGAACATCATGGGGTAGAGCCAGATCTTGAAGCGGCGCAGCTTGGCGCCGAAGTAGATCATCATCAGCCAGTTCAGCCCCAGCGAGATGGCGATGAAGCCGACGGGCAGGTCGCTGACCTTCTTGGTGGTCGTCATCAGCGCCAGCACCATGATGAAGAAGAGCAGGGCGGTCGTGCGGATCGTGTTCTGCATGAAGCGCACCAGCACCAGGATCGGATAGCGCTTCCACAGGCGCCAGTCGGTCAGCATGCACACCTCGTTGGTGATGAAGCCCAGGAACCAGCGGCGGCGCTGCTTGATGAGCGAGCGCATCGTCTGCACGGCCTCGGTCTTGCAGAAGGCCGACGTGCACATCTGGATCTGGTAGCGCTTCTTGGCGCCGATCATGAACAGGTGCGTCAGCCAGCGGTCCTCGCCTAGGTGGCTCTTGGCGAAGTCGAACAGGTCTTCGCACTGCTCGGCCTTGTCGGCGAAGTAGTACTTGGCCATGCGCCGGAAGGCCGAGAAGCGCAGCATCGTCAGCGCCCCGGGCAGGCAGGTGACGGCGCCGCAGCCCGACTCGACCGTGCGCTCAAACAGCTGGCCGTGGATGTACTCCATGTCCTGCAGCAGCGTGATGAGGCTGTGCTTGCGGGTCGTCGACGTGATGACGCCCGTCATGGCCAGCATGTCGCGCCGGTTGCCCGGGCTCAGCTCCATGTCGTAGACGAAGTTCTGCAGGCACACGCGGTCCAGGATGCAGTCCGAGTCGATGAAGAGGATGAAGAGGTTGTCGTTGCGCCGCAGGTACTCGTAGTAGACCTTGTCGATCAGCTTGAACGTCATCTTCTGGCAGTGCCGCTTCCCGCCGTGCGGGAACCTCGAGACGGTGATGCGCGCCGCCTTGTACGTCACGTCGATGCTCTTGGGGTACGACTCCAGCGTGAGCGGGACGCCGAGCTTCTCGATGGTGTTGAGGTAGAGCTCGTCCTCCTGGTCGCCGTCAAACGAGAGGAAGACGTGGATGCACGACGGCGGGTAGTCGCAGTCGACAACCGAGTTGATGGCGGTCACGAGCACGTCGGGCTCCTCCTTGTAGCAGGGCATGACAATGACGACCTTGGGAGCGGACACTTCGTCGAGGATCTGCTTGATGCGCTTCGTCCGCCCCAGCTGGTGCGTGACGATCTGGTAAACGCAGAACAGCCAGGGGATCGTCAGGAGACCGGCAAAGCTCCAGAAGGCAAACCACTGGAGAAAAGAAACCATGGCCGGCGGCCAGACACGCGCGATCTGGCTGGGGAGCGGCAGAGTGACGACCATGATGGGGAGGAATATGCATCTGCAACATGTCAGCCCTTCACATCTCATGGCGGGTTGATAATATCAGCGTCTCTACCGCAGCAAGGTGAAGGCAATGCCCACGAGCGCTGCCAGGAGCCGGACCGTCCAGTGCTCGGCCTTGACAAACACCTTCCACAGGCAGTACAGGAACGCTGCTATCCAGAGGAACCACTCGAGGAAGGCGGCAAGCATCACCACGCCGACGATGGCGGTGTAGACGATCTGCAGCAGATTCAGATGAGGTTAGTACAGTAATATCTCGTCGTGTTGCATCTGACAAACACGCACCTCATTGACCGGCCAGGATTCCTCGATATCGACCGCCATGTTGTTGAAGACGGCGTAGTCGCCACAAGGTGAGGTGCAAACGGCGCATGAAGCGACAATGTCGAGTCAAGATAGCAAGGTTATAATAACAAGCCACTTGACCTGCACAGTAGGCATCGGAAAACCTGACCTGCCTGAAATCGGGAGGGCAGCCAGCATGCGATGAATGAGCGGTATCGCCCGGAAAGGCGCACAAGCGACCGGCTACCTGCAGCACTGTCGTCCAGCCGGATTCCCAAGCCCTGGCTCGCGGGTAGGTCAACCGTTCGTATCAGAAATCCTTGCCTGGCAATGGCCGTATTTTTCTATTCCAGTCCAGGCAACTGGGAGACAACCCGCAGCAACTCCATGACCGGGCACAGATCATCCAGCCCAAAACAAAATATTTGCGGCATCCGGACAGAGGGAATGGAGCAAGGCAACGCGTACCGTGCTGTGGGATGCAGTGCGTAGTGGGCCAGCGGCAGAGACACCCAATATTCCAATATCTGCAAATGAAGCTGATTTAGCCGGCTGCTTTGCGAGAGCCAGCCTCACCACTGATTCATCCCGTTCATCGCTAAAATCCTCAGGGGCCACGCCCAACCCACGAGGTGCCACTCTGCCTGCTTGCTTGTTCCTGCCTGTGCGGGACAATGGGGCTGAGTGAAAACGTGCGAGACGAAGCATGGGCAGGTTGCCCATTTGCCCTGGGAGACTTTCCCGGTGGAACGAACTTGGGCGATACCAGAAGGACCATGTGCTTTGTACACAAGGGGGAGGCGGGAAAAGAAGCACTTGCTCTCGCCCGGTGGAAGGATGTACGACTTCGGAAGTTTGTTATGACAAAAGGAGAGGAGGAGATAAACAGAGCCACGAAATGAACCCGAGCGAGTGGGTTGCTAGACGTGAGGCCGCCGGGAAACGAGTAGGCATTCCTGAAGGGACACGCCGACAGGACAGACGGATTGAACTTTGACGAGGGGAGAAGAGTGAGGTTGTGAAGCCACCAATACGAGACAGTCATAGCCAGAAAAACATAAAAGTCAGCTTGTAACTAACTACGGATCCGTAGTCCATTCGCATATACAAGATTTTGCCGAGACAGCCAAGAGGTTACCGTCCCGTCCTGACGGGTGGGGGGTTCGGCAGAGAGAAGGGGAAGACAGGGGTAGCATGAGGCCCCGAGGCCGGGCTATTCTTCCCTGGTGCAAGGTACCGTATGTATGTGCA
Organism: Achaetomium macrosporum; assembly: GCA_033296875.1. Lineage (NCBI taxonomy): Eukaryota > Fungi > Ascomycota > Sordariomycetes > Sordariales > Chaetomiaceae > Achaetomium > Achaetomium macrosporum. The sequence goes on along the minus strand of MU860181.1, from coordinate 47,240 downwards.
TCCATACCACTCGAGGGAATCCAAAAGGTTAGGTTGTAGCAGCCCCAACGGCGTCTCTCCTTTGGTGGTATTATCGCGGAGGGTGAGCAGATTTCGGGCTGTGAGGCATGGTCAGCACTTGCGGCATCTGATAAACGTTGTGCATATGATGCCCACATCTCGCAATAACACGACAGCTCGGAATACTTCGTACCTACCTCATCCATTACTTTGGGTGTCACCGTTCCACAAGAGAGACATGACTACCCAGGGAAATCGGGTGAAGTCGACATCGTCACACAGCATCCAACGGTGCAGATCGTCCCATCGAACACGAGACTTCACGAAGAAAAAATATCAATCTCACAGTTCTACAATCTGTTGTGTACCGCACACCTCGCTTGTTCTCCTGCCCTTCTCCGTCCCGATCGGGCAGCGTATCTGCCCAGGTCTGGTTCGAGAGGGTCCTCTTCCTATTCGAAGCCAATAAAGCCTTCTCCCTTTTTCTACGCGACAAGGGTCGCTGGCAAGTGCGGCCTCATCAACTAACCGGTCACGTCGACGAGTCTCAAGCGACTCGGTCGGGTGCACCAGCCTAGGTAGTAGAGGGCACTCCGCCTGGAATCTGCTTTCTCCACGTGGTAGGGAATCGCTACCGCTTTTTGGAATCCGGCTGCGCGATGACTGTCATCCATTGCTGCCCGGCCACGGTCCCTTTCTGCCAATCAGTATCTGGAATTCAGATCAGGCAGGTCTAGCCACACGGCTGGACCGATCGAGCATCGGCGAGTTTCCTGTCGGAAGACCCTACGCCCCGTGTGTGAGGGGAAAGGGCATGGTAACCGAAGAGCCCGACGTCTGGCTGCCTCGATCCGCCGTAAGTTATGTGATCGGATATTTCGCCGCGTCTCGAGGTATCAGGTCCTATGATATTGCCGCCCAACGCGGCCCTTGTTAGACACGTCTTGCTAGCCGATGTGTTGCTCATCGCTGCGATCTACCGGAGTCGGTGTTTCGGCGGCTGCCCACAGCCCAGTAGAATGAATGCATGCGACAAGTGCTAGTCATGCTTCTCTTCCTTCGCGGGCACAGGACGGATGGGCTGTTGCCAAACATTGCGCCTCCGGTGATTGGGGGCCAAGTCTTTGGGACGCCCCTGAGCAGCAGAAGGCACTTGCTCTCGCTCTTGCAGGGACCTTTTTCCAGGGTTATCATACCAGTCAACGTCGCTGAGTTGGAGCTTGCGGACTCGCTGTCCGCGCTCCTTGCCCGACCGATTATCAGGCCGATTGTGGTGGTGATGAGAAGGTGGCCTTTCGGGTCCTGCAGAGATATGATGAATATCGATGTGAGGGCCGTAGGGGGTTAAGTTCTCTTCACCATCTTGATCCTCGCTCTCCCGTAGATCGAGGTTCAGCACCAGATTCTTGATGCGCTGTTGCTCCTCCTTCGCCGCCTGCCGCTGGTTGATCATGGCCACGGCAAAGTTGGAGTCCGAGGGCAGTTCAACCGTCCGCGTCTGACACGTTTTAGCCACAACAGAAACCGCAACGCTGATGACACGGTACGCACCTGTTGGCGATTTCCCCTCTTCGTCAAGAGAGAGAAAGCCATCGTTCCACCTGGGGTACCGGGCCCGCTCTCGGCGGTTTCGGTCCCGCTTGGGACATCGCGGTTCTTGGGGCGAACCGGCAGCGGGATGTCGAATTGTTGCTTGGGCTGGAACTTGCGCGTCTCAAGGCTTTCGGCCATCATCTTCGCATACTCACGGTCAAAATCAGCTTCGTCTTCGGGGTCAACCTCTTCTTCCTCCCTAGTAACAACAATGGCTTCGTCCTCGGACTCGTCATCGCGGTATGACGGGTTCTGGTCAGCGTCCTGTACGGTTGGGAACCAAGTTAATTCGCCGCCACTCTTTGAGATCGGATGGGTTTCGGGCGGCGCATACCTCAGCTTCGGCCTCGCCTTCCTCCGATCCCAGCTCCTCGTCCTCATCCTGCTCCGCGGCGGCCATCTCGTCGTCAGTGGTCACTCCGCTCGTTCCATCTTCTTGTTCCACGGCTTTGTCAAGACCGGAAGTCTTCTGGTCCTGAATGATGGCGAGCTGAAAGACTTTGGTAGCTTCCTCCAAGTTCGACGCCAATTTCCACTGAGGCCTCGTCAGAGCGAAGATGTCCTGGACGAGGAACTCGATGTCCATTGGCAACGGATTCTTGGTGTGGATGTAATACTGGAAAAAGGAGAGAAAGTAGTCCAGCTTCTTTCCTGCGGCACCCTTGTTGAAGAACATCCCACAGGTCTCCAGGATGGTAGATATCAGACGAATGCGGAAGTAGTCGTCGGGCTGATCGAAGGGATTGATGCGACCTGGAATGGGCGGCCCGCCTGTACGTGGGAGTCAGTAAGCTCTGCTATGCCAGAGGAGGACGAAACGTACCGTGACCGAAGGTCATGATCTTGTACATGATATCAAAAATGACGGGGTGCTCAAGCATCCTGTAGTTGTATAGCTCTCCCAGATACTTCACCTCGGCGATACGGCGCTGGTTGAATTTGAAGTCGTTGATCTCCAGACCGAAAGAAATCGACTCGATCACGGTGTCAATTACACCAATGACGAATTCCGGATGGTACCTGTAGATGGCGCTGAGGAGGATGGCAAGGAGATGGATGTTGCCATATTTGACCTTTCCGGGCTTCGAGAAAACTTTGTGAAGAACCGCGACGACCTGCCAATGGTCAGAGGACTCCTGTTTACAGGTGGAGTGGCTGGGAACATGCCTCTTTCTCCTCCCAATGGAGCCTGCGGATCTGCCTGAGAACCTTGTTATAACTCTGCTTGGTGAGATCCGAGTAGACGAGTTTGCAGATGAAGAGCTCCATTGGCGTCCGCTCCTTCTGCTGGATGGCCGGACGTTGCGGCGGGTCGACATAATACACGGCATTCTCGATGAGCATTTTCTCGGCGGCGCCAATGTGTTGCACAGACTTCTTCCGTTGAAGCGTTTCTAGGAAAGTCGTCATGCGAGGCGAGGTTTCCGGGTTCCGCAGAAGGTAACGACCGCAATTCTCCAGCAAGTTGCAGATGATCTCGATGTTCATCCGGGAGAAATCATCCAGACTGACCTTGAGGCAGTGGAAGACGACATGTTCCGGGACAATGCCAAACTTGGTCAGCTCAGCAAGGTAGCGGATGTTTCCGAGCCTCACCTGGCCCAGAAATTCCTTGTCCTTGCGCCGCTGCAGGCTGCGGAACTCGGCATCAAGGTACTCCACGAGCCCCTTGGGGATGTCTGACATGTACTGGCCAAGCGTGGCAACGAGTCTAGACCAGTACGGAAGGAGATCGCCACGGCCCTTTGGAACATCCGTCAATGCCTTGATGAGCCTGTTCCTGGAAGCTTTGGAGTTTAGGTAACAGAAGTCAATGGCGGTCTGGTCAACGGCCTCTTTAGTGATGAGGTCCGGAAGCCGGGAGAGCAATGCGTCAACCTGAGCCCCAATCGTCTTATTCGCAATTGCTACTGATTGATCGTCCGCAGCAGTGTCGGCGGCCTTGGGCGTCTCGGCGAGTTCTGCAGGGTCAATCTTCTTGCCAACCTGCTCGTCCGCATCGGGCTTCTTCTTTTTGACTTCCTCAAGGAGGATGCTCGGCACCTTGCCCCGTAGGTCAACGAGGTTTTCGTAGAAGCGACGTTCCTCTTCGTCATCCCAGATACCTGCACCGTCTCCCTGGCCACGCAGGTATTCTCCGGCCTTGACGAGGCCAATGGAGCCGTTTGCGCCAGCAGAAGGGTCGTCATGGTCCTTCAAGTCCGGCATCTCGGCTCCAATGACATCGGCAATGACCTGTGCGTTGGCAACGAGACGTTCCTGAGCCTTGACCTGTTTCTCGAAGTTGGCTTGGCGGTCCTCAAACACTTCGCCCGACTTGACGTATGCTTCGGCATTCTTGCGGGACTGGGCATAGATAGCCTTTTGGTCCCGGATGAGGTGAGCTTTGACATCCTCGAAGTAGCGTTTGAGGACGTTTCGGAAGCGCTCCTGCAGCTCGGGCGGAGTGAAGGCGGGACCCTCCGATTCAGGTGCAGGCTCGCCCTCTTGCCCTTCGGTCTCGTTCCCAGCTTTGGTCACGCCATCCTCTTCGACCGTTTTGCGGCCCTCGGAGCCGGCCGCCCGGATGCCTAGAACATCCCAGCTGAACGCCTTGACGAAGACGACGAGCAGCGGCAGATTCACATGTTCCCTGTCGTGGCCAAGCAGGTCTTTAAGAACCTCGAGCGGAAATGGCTCGGCAGCACCTCCCTTGGCAGATGCCCGGGACTTCAGCTCTGCCGGCTTCCCAGCCGTTCCATTTGTGGCATCATCCGGACGCTTGATGTCATCGAGAGTGCGCAGGACGTCAACGAGCCACAGCTCGGTTATGACTCGCAGCAAGACCCGTTGCTTGACCAAGCGATCCTTTTCCTCCTTCTCCCTTGCCTCCGGGGAGAGGGCTTTAAGAACGCCTTTATCAGGTGTGGCCATCGATTTCCCGAGGTACCAGCCGAGGTACGAAGTGAACTCTGCCGGTCCAAAGCGCTGGTGCAAAGCGCTGACAATCTCCACGCCGGCCTCGATTTCGCCGGGGGACTTGAGCTTGCACAGGCCTTCATGGCAAGCGGACACTATCTCGGAGAGATACTTCGACAGACTCACAGTCTTGATTTCTTGAAGGAACGTACTCAGGGTAGCGGGGGATATGGCGGTTCGCAGACGCTTGATGAAGGCGGTGTTCTTCTTCATGGTCGAATCGAGGGACTGGCTTACGGGGAAGAGGTCTGAATTTCCAAGCAGAGTTAGCAATGGCCGAAGCGCCATCCCGAGATATCCCTTCTCACCCTTCTCGCCGTTCCAGGCCCTCTCGTTCAACTGGCGCAGCTCATCTGGTCTAGGCATTAGTCACGCCGACAGAAGCGACGGTGCACCTCATAGAACCTACGCCTCCTTGCGCGATCCATGGCGGGCCTGTCTCTTGGTGTATGCAATCAAACTCAAGTTGGCAGTGTCGGTGCATTCGGAGGTCGACCTGCTAAGGGTTGAGGAATCGAAAACGGCAGTTCCTATCGGCAATGGCGGGCATCGGTGAAGTGGTCTGCAAAAGCAGCCTCTAGAAGCACTCGTGATCAGAGATACTCTGTGAGGTGGCAAGATCCCAGAGAGGTCGCTGTCGGATGCCCGGCTGGAGGAACCGTTCTCTGGTGGAATTCCAAAGGTTCGGTGATGGAATTGATAGTGCTAAGTTTTGGTGGAGTTGTGCTCGATTACGCCACAGGATTCGTGTGGTTAGGCGCGGTTTAACAGTTAACGTAGCCTCGCTTGGCGACTTGCCCCGCGATGGCCGAGAGAACCCCACTTCGTCTCACACGACAGCCAGAGTTGAGGTGACTTATGACGGGAGCATTTCTCGATCACGTTTTGGAAGCGACCTCCCACCTATGTACGGCAGGTATCCTCAAACTTCACTCTTTGAAAAATCGACCTGTACATCAGTGCATTAGCGTGATTGGCTATCAATCCTAATCACGCGTCACACCAGGCGGTTTTACCATTCTTCCTTTCCCGTTGGCAGTCCGAGTCGATCGAACTTTCCAATCAGCAATCGCCGTAACTATCACAGCGGTCTGGGAAAGAAGCTCCGTTTCCCAGGCCTGATGGCCCCGGCCCGTACGGAGGCTTGGAGAGCTGTGATTCACCGGAGCGCCGGTCTTGGCGTTGGCCGACCCGGCGATCCGGGGGTTGAACCCGAGCCGATCGGAGCGGCGGCTAAGACCCGCAGCGGCCTCTTGGCTCGGAGGGGCCGCGAGGGCAAGTCACGTTACGACCCCTGGCCCTTTTGGGCTGGGCCCAGCCCCTGAACCCCTGTCGTCCCACCACAAGTCAGCCACTGACCACTGATACGGGAACGACGCATCCACCATCCCGATCCGGATAAGGAAGAGGAACAAGGCCGACAGCGTGGGGGTGAGCGCCTCACCTTAAATAAAGTACCGACTCGACCTGACGACCTTCTTCCTCCGAAACGGATTGGATCCTGATCAGGAGAGGGATACAATGGGACACAATGGACATGGTGGCCTTGCCAGCTTCTGTTCTTACCAGCCCTGACCCGCGGCGGCTGGGCTGATCGAGCATCTCCGTCTAATCTAGAGTGGGCCACCTTATCAGGACGCCTGATTTGCAAATCATCGCCAACAGCTGATAAGACTGCGGCAATCCGCGTTCCGTTCCTGACCATGATCGAAGCATGTCCGCGGAAGAGACGAACCCTCTGTGTGGTATGCTTCTCCTTCCGGACTGCTCGGGCTGCGATGGAGCAGTATCCCCACGGTGGACATACTGCTCCTCCCTGTGGCAGGCTCACTCAGACCACACGACGGGGCAAGTCAGAATGTCGCTCTTTCTGGCCATCCTGTCCAATGGACTCCCAGGTTCACTGTGGGTTCAGAGCGACCAACTTGGCGTGGATGGATCCTGACTGTGACTGTGTATAACGGTTCTTGTCATCAAACCACTGCCGGCGGGTGTTATCATGCAAATCCGAGCAGGCCCCGGAGAAGCAAATACTGGCTTCGGGATCTTCTGGCAAGGGATTGATCTCCGCTCTTATAGGGCTTCTGGAACACGGGATTGTGTGGACGGGAATGGGAAAGCGGCGCACTCGAGATGCTTAACTGCCTTATACTCCGTACTCCTGTTGCTTCTTCACCGTCTGCTCTCCATCGTTTTTCAGGACAGAGGTTATCCTGCGTCCTGGCTCCGCGTATTTGTCCTTATCGAGCCTGTCCCCAGGCACAGCACTGATAAGATGGAAGTCATATCACTACCCACTCCACTCAGCCAGTCTCCCATCTCCTTCCGTTCCCGTCTACCCCCTACTCCTCCAATACAAGACTTCGATTATGAGAAACCAGAGCCTGTGACGCCGACGGAGGAATCATCTCGACTCTACCCGCTACCGCCTACACCAAAAGAGAACAAGGTCCTGCCAGAAGACCTCAAAACCCCCGACAATCATGTGGAGAGAGACCCCCGGCTCATCAGGTTAACGGGTGTCCACCCGTTCAACGTGGAAGCTCCGTTGAGTGACCTCTTCGACGAGGGTTTCATAACGACCAAGGACCTGCACTATGTTAGGAATCATGGAGCAGTGCCACGGGTCGAGGATACCGAAGTCCTCGACTGGGAGTTCACGGTGGAGGGCATGGTCGAGCACCCAATCAAGATGACGCTGAGAGACCTGATTCAGGATTTTGAGCAAGTCACATATCCCATCACCCTGGTGTGCGCAGGCAATCGACGGAAAGAGCAGAACGTGGTCCGGAAAACCAAAGGCTTCTCCTGGGGCGCCGCCGGTCTCTCCACAGCCCTCTGGACCGGCGTGACTCTACCGGACCTGCTTACCCGGGCTGTTCCTAAGCGCGGGGCCAAATACGTCTGCTTTGAGGGTGCTGACAAGTTGCCCAACGGATACTACGGCACGTCAGTCAAACTGAACTGGGCCATGGACCCTGACAGGGGCATGATGGTGGCCCACAAGATGAATGGCGAACCGCTTCCGCCGGATCACGGGAAGCCCGTGAGGATAGTCATCCCTGGGCAGATCGGAGGACGCAGCGTCAAGTGGTTGAAGCGGATCATTGTCACGTCCGCGCCGAGTGACAACTGGTACCACATCTACGACAACCGCGTGCTGCCGACCATGATCGACCCTGAGCAGAGCGCCAACCTGCCGGATACATGGAAGGACGAGCGATACGCAATTTACGACCTCAACACCAACAGCGCCATCTGCTACCCTGCCCATGACGAGAGGGTGCCGCTGACGGGCAGCGCCGAGACGTACAAGCTGAAGGGGTATGCCTATGCTGGCGGCGGCAAACGGGTTACCCGGCTCGAGGTGACGTTGGACCAGGGCAGGACATGGATGCTGGCTCCCATCTCATACCCTGAGGATCTGTACCGGCAGGCCCGCGATGGTGAAACCCTCTTCGGCGGCCGGCTGGACGTGTCGTGGCGAGAGACCTGTTTCTGTTGGTGCTTCTGGGAACTCGAACTCCCCATTGCGAAGCTGCACGAGGCGCGGGACATCATGATCCGGGCCATGGATGATTCCATGATGGTGCAGCCCAGGGACATGTACTGGAGCGTGCTGGGGATGATGAACAACCCATGGTACCGGGTGGTCATCCACAAGGAAGGCCATTCGCTGCGGTTTGAGCACCCCACGCAGCCAGCATTGATACCCGGTGGCTGGATGGAAAGAGTCAAGAAAGAAGGTGGCAATATCACCAACGGCTTTTGGGGCGAGAAGACGGCTGGCGAGGACGCCACGCCTGTCCAAGAAGAGCCGGCAAAGGAGATAAGTATGGTGGATGAGAAGGCCACTCGAAAGATTACCGTCGACGAGCTCCGCCAGCACGACGGTGAGGACCAGCCATGGTTCGTGGTGAACGGCCAGGTGTACGACGGTACTAAGTTCCTCGAGGGCCACCCCGGCGGCGCGGCCTCCATCATCAATGCCGCAGGGCAGGACGTGAGCGAGGAATTCCTAGCCATTCGTAAGTCCTCCTGTCACCAGCCCAAGGGCTCCCCAAAACCAAAGCTAACTCCGCGTGCCCCATATAGACAGCGAAAACGCCAAAGCGATGATGCCCACCTACCACATCGGCACCCTGGACGTCTCCGCCGCCCCTTCATCCTCTCTCTCCGACTCCGCCGCCGAAGACGCCGCCTCAGCCGACCCAGTCTTCCTCTCGCCCAAAACGTGGCGCAAAGCCCTTCTCTCCTCCAAAACCCCCGTCTCCCCCGACACCAAGATCTTCCACTTCACGCTCGCCCACCCTTCCCAGTCGGTCGGCCTGCCGGTAGGCCAGCACCTGATGATCCGCCTGCGCGACCCGGTGACGCGTGAGGCCATCATCCGTGCCTATACACCACTCTCGGAGGGATGCGACACGGGCGAGCTGCGCGTGTTGATCAAGATCTACCGCGACACGCCGACGTGGAAAGGCGGCCGCATGACGCAGGCGCTGGACGCGCTCCCCGCGGGCCACCCGGTCGAGTTCAAGGGCCCCGTCGGCAAGTTCGTGTATGCCGGCCGCGGGCGTTGCATCGTCAACGGGCGGGCGCGGCGCGTGAGCCGGTTTGTCATGGTCTGTGGCGGCAGCGGCATCACGCCCATCTTTGCGGTGCTGCGGGCTGTGATGCGCGACCCGGAGGATGCCACGCGGTGTCTCGTGCTGGATGGGAACCGGGAGAAAGGGGATATCCTCCTGAGGGAGGAGCTAGACGGGATGGAGAGGGAGGGGAAGGGGAGGTGTAGCGTGGTGCATACGCTCAGTCGACCTGGGGACGGGTGGACCGGACTGAAGGGGCGGATGGATAAGGGCTTGTTTGAGCGGGAGGTCGGGGCGCCGCCCAAGGAGAGGGATGCCATGGTGTTGATATGCGGGCCGGAGGGCATGGAGGAGGTGGCGAGGGAGGCATTCTTGGGGATGGGATGGGACGAGGCGGATTTGCTGTTCTTCTAGCGAGCGAGCGGACGGTTCACAAGCCGCAAAAGGTGTTAGGTCTGGGTATGGATTTGGATTTGGATTCGGTTATCATTCTCTTCCTTTGATGACTGATGAGGACATGTTATAGAGGTCTAACCGAGCGCGTTGTACGATCACTTTTGGATCAGCAAAACTTTGATAGCATCTTGGAAAACAATGAGTGTATCTTCCAGCTTGCGAGCGATTACTTCCAGTACTGCTGACACCGGCGCAGTACGATGTCCCGATCTCATGGCTTGATTGAGGGCAAGCAGCTACTACGTTAGAATGCTCAATCACCCAATCAAGCTGCAAATAAACGGATGCACCGTTGGATTCCTTCTGCATCTCCGGCAATCCCACTGAAGTTCTGGAAATGTATGTACTGGGCTGTAGAGTAAGGTACGTGTATACCAGATACAGGCGTCCCGCATGGTTTGTACATGTACATACCATTCCACCGTGGGAGAGCGTGTAAATCTTGGGGACTCGCTTCATCCTTCTGGCCTCGAACACCAAGTGAGAATACGAGTCGTCACTTATTGAGAAATGTCAACCAACAACGTCACCAGCGACAGTAGACATGCAAGCTACCTAAGTACCTAAGCAGGTAAGATGACGATATGACGGAGTTCCCATGAGATAGATAGGTAGATGATACAGCGACGAGAGTGAGGTAAACAGCCAGCTTTTCAATGCAGTTAGGTAGTTGATCGCCCCCTTGCGATTTTTCCCATTTTTGCGTTTTCCGAACCTTAGCCATCACCCCCGTTCCCTGTCCCTCTCCCTCCAACCACCCAAAGCCAGGCCACATCAGATGCCATTTCATCACACTGCACATCTCCCAAACCTAGGTACGTAAGGATACTCAATTCTAGGTAACTCAACCTCTAACCTCGCTTAGGGGATATCAAACATGGGCTTCAGCTTGACAATCAGCTGCCACTCATCGATGGTGACGTCGTTGCGGAAGTACTGCTTCAGGGTATCGATGCTCTGCCGTGAGATGAGCGAGTAGAGCGTGTCCTTCTCCTCGAGGTGGCGGCCGTAGGCGGGCTGGTGGCCGCCCATCTCGATCTTGACGGCCACCGACGGCTGGCCCTTCTTGCAGATCGGGATCTGCTTGTGCTCACGCTCGATCGATGTACTGAGGGAAAGAGGGGATGTTAGTGATTTTTGTTACGAGGGAAAGGGAGAGAAAGGATGGGGGGAAAAGCAAAAACATACACTCTGCCGAGAGAGATAATCTCCTTGGCACCGGTTGTAGGGTTGGTCTTGATAGCCGCGATGGGCGTGTTGATCCTGAGCGAACCCTCAATGACATCCACACCGACCACGATCGGGTTGGTCTTGTTGAAGACGGCCACGGGGCTCAGCACGCAGGGGAAGACGGCCAGCATCTTGGACTCCTCCTTCTTCTTCTCGTTCTGCTCATTGATGTGCTTTGTGAAGGCGTCGAACAAGTGGTAGATGATGTCGGCCGTAAAGATCTTGATGCCCTGCTCATCGGCATACTGCTGCGCTTCCTTGTCTACCTTGACATCGAAGCAGAGCATGACGGCGTAGTCGGGCGCCTTCTCCAGCATGATACCACACTGCATCACGTCGCGCTTGTAGACGGGCCCGATGCCGACGTTGGCAACCGGAATCTTGCAGTCCTTGAGGAAGTCGAGCAAGGCCTCGAGAGAACCGAGAGTAGATGCCTGCACGCTGACACCGCGGCCCGACTTCTCGACTCGGCTGAAGAGGGAGGCCAGATCAGACTCGACTTCGTCCTCGAGATCCGACTCGTCATCGTCTGGGCCGACCACAAGCAGCCGGGAGCCAGCGATGGCGCCCTCGAGACCCGGCGCGCTGATCTTGACACCCAAGGCGGCCTTGACCTCTTTGTTGTGCACGTACTGCGACTTGAGACGTAATTCCCTGAGCGGCGCAGGTGTGAGCAGCGCCCTGATATTTGTCTTGATGACGCCGTCTACACCGCAGAGGATGATCCGGTCGCCTTCCCGGAGAATACCGTTGGACAGAATGACATCGATGGTCATACCAAAACCCTCGATGGCCTTGACTTCGAGAACCGTAGCCTGCACCTCGGAGAGGTACATGAGCGAGCCCACCATCCTCTCCTGGGTGAGCTGAACAATCAGCTTGAGCATGTCGGGGATACCCTCGCCGGTGTGGGCGGACGTGGGCACGAGCGACACGTATCTGGCCATCGACTTGTTCTCGTAGAAGAGCTCCGAGTTGAAGCCCTGCTCGGCAAAGGCGAGCTTGGTCTGCTCGAGTCGGTTCTTGAACTCGTTCTGCACAGCCTTGTTCTGCAGCGCCAAGCTCTCCTGGAACCCGTTGTTGTCGATCTTCTTCCAACCGTACAGACGGTCGATCTTGTTCAGCGCGACGATGAAGGGCGTCTTGCGCTCACGCAGCAGCCTCATGGACTCGAGGGTCTGAGGCTCGAGGCCGTGCATGATGTCGACGACCAGGATGGCGATGTTACAGAGCGAGGAACCACGAGACCGCAGGTTGGAGAAGGACTCGTGACCGGGAGTGTCGATGATGAGCAGGCCAGGGACCTTGAACTCGAACTTGCCGTCGCGGTTGACCACGGCGGTCTTCTGCTTGATGGCCTCGACGGGGAAGTAAGTGGCACCAATCTGCTGAGTAATACCACCAGCTTCGCCTTCCTGGACGTTGGTCTGCCGGATCTTGTCGAGCAACTTGGTCTTGCCGGTATCGACGTGCCCGAGAATACAGCAAATCGGTGACCGCAGATTGTCCTTCGACCGAGCAGCCAGCGCGGCCTGGTGAGCCTTCTCGCGGCGCTCGGCAGCCTCCTTCTTCCGCTGAGCGTCGCTGAGCCGTGCCTGGACGGTCTTCTCATCTTCCGAAGACTCCTCCTCAGACTCGTCCTCAGACTCTGACTCCTCCTTGGCCTTTGGTCGGGAGGGCAGTGCCTGCTGGCCCTTGCCGTTGGCTTCTGGCTTCTTCTCTTCCTTCTTTTCGGCCTTCTTCTCGGCCTTCTTTTCAGCCTCGTCCTCAGTATCGGCATCCCAGCTGTCCTTGACATCCTCCTTATCTGACTCGGCAGCCGCCATCCAGTCTTCTTCCACGCTGTCCTCGGCGGCAGCGGCCTGAGCCTTTGCGGCTGCCTCCGCTTCAGCCTTCTCCCGCTCAAGACGAGCGTTCTCCTCAGCTTCTTTGGCCGCAGCCTCAGCCTGCAACCTCGCGCGCTCAGCTGCCTCTGCTAGAGCTTTCTCCTCGTCAATCTGTAACCCCGGGGTTAGCCTCGGTGGACCCAACGAAACCGTGTAACCACTGCTCTCTGCTTACCTTCGACCGGCCTCCCCGCTTCTTAGCATCGGCCTTCTTCCGCTCCTTCTCTTTTGCCTTCTCCTTCTCGGCTTCGCCCTCCTCCACCGCAGCGATCTTGACACCTGCAGCCATCATCTGCTGCAGCTTCCTCTCATTGCGGGCCTTCTCCTCCTTCTGCGCCTTGGTGAGGTACTTGCCCTCGCGCTTGAGCTGCTCAATCCTCTCCTTCTCCTTTTGTTTCTTGCGCGCTTTCTCCTCTTCCTTCCGCTTGCGCTCCTCCGCCTCCCTGCGCTCCTCCTCCTCTATCCTGGCCTTCTCCTCGGCGAGCAGGCGTGCTTCCTCTTCTTGTCGTCTCCGCAGTTCTTCCTGCTGCTTCTGAAGAGCCAGTAGCGCTGCGGGGATCTTCTTCTTCTTGCCGCCAGTATCCGCGGCAGCGGGGGCTGGGGCGGCGGGTGTCTCGGCCTTCTTCTCCTCGGCGGCGGGCTTCGCGGGCTCGGCCTTGGCTTGTTGTGCGGCAGGAGCACCACCAGCCTTCTTCTTCGCGGCCTACAACGTGAAAAGTTAGCTGTGGTAAACGTGTATGGCGGATAGAGACTGTCTTACCTGCTCCTTCTTCCGCTGCTTCTCCCTTTCCTTCTTCAGCTTCTCCTTCTCCGCCTTGGTCAACACCCTCCCCCCGGTCTCCCCACCGTCTGCCTCATCCTCCTTCGCCGCGGGAGAAGCAGGCTTTTGTTGTTGCTGGCCCTTGCCCTTGCCCCCCTTGCCCTTCTTGTCCGGCAGCGCAAACTCGTCGTCAAGGTTTGCCTCCTCGGCCTGCTTGGCTGAGAGGTCCGGCAGCGCGGGTTCTGCGAGCTGTGCTTCACCCTGTGCTGCGCTCTCCTCAATCCAGTCCTCGCTCAAGCCCTTCTTCTTGCGCTTCTCTTTGTTCTTGCGCATCAGGTTCATCAGTCCGCCGCCGCCCGCGGCGGGCTCATCGTCAGCAGGTGTCCCATCGGCGGGGGGAGCCGCGGCGTTGGCGGGGGCGATGCTCTCGCCGAGTTCAGCTTCCCAGTCGTCGTTGCCGCCCTTCTTGCCTCCCTTCTTCTTGGGCGCCATTTTGAATCGCTTTCCGGTGTTCCTCTGTGGGGTTTCTTTATGCTGGATGGTCGCGCTCTTTCCACGCAACCCAATCCGTCAAAGGAACGCAGCACTAGAACGCCGAGCACACGGTGCGGAACGAAGGATCGTGGGAATTTCCAGTTAGAGGAACTGGCCAGTCCAAGTTGGTTCGCGGGCGTGGCGAAGGCGGCGATACACAGCAAAAAAGCTGTACCTACGGTAGGGGTTCCGGTTCTTGGGTGGAGGTCAGCGAGCGCTGGGATTTGGTAGGGCTTACGGGTCAAGTGGATAGGGCCACTTTTAGCGCGGGGCGCTGTGGCGATAACGGACTTTATCAGGCTCACTCAGGGCTTTTCAACCCAACGTCCTGTCGGGCTTCCTACCGCGTCCGCCGTGTCACGTTGAAGGCCTCAGAAAAGGTGTTTTTGAAATCGCGGACGCATTCAGCCAACTGAGACAAGACATAATCTAGGCGTAGTCTCGGCCAATCGCTTGCTCCAGAACGCTGGATACCGGTCACTGAGGTTTCCAAGTTGGCGGGGTGGAGGGGTACCTTGTAATTGTAGACAATGGCCTGTTCAGGTGGAATTGTGAAAGATGGGACGCACTGGTGGAACAAAGCGCGGCCCGCGGGGTTTTGGCCCGAATTTATTCTGCGTTCGCTGAGCCTCAGCGGGCCACAGGCAGACAACGCCTCATGCAACAGATGAACAAGATCGCCATGTCTTTCAGCCAAATTATGAGCATAAGAATTGCCCATTTAAACTAGAGGTACGTATACACAGTACTAGATTATCGGGGCCATTACAACAAACTGGAATATCCGCATACACTCAATGTCTTCCCCCGGTGCGCCTGCCGCTTATTCCTATCCCTTCATAAGACCGGTGACAGGTAGTACTCCAAAATATCATATGCCAGCTGGAAATATCGTGACTGCTCTCCCTCCGAGAAGTCCACGACATATTGTCCGCCATCTACCTCTCCCAAGAGCTCCAAGAACCTTGACAACTGCCCCTGTTTGGCCACGAGCTGCTCCAGCGTCCTCTTCTCTAAACAGCGCCGGAGTATGTCGCCATCAACATGCATTTCCAGCGGGAGGCGCGCCGGGTCTACCCCCTTGTTAAGAGAAGACCGATCGCCCTGCACCGGACTCGCCTCCGGGATGGCAAGTGCCATGTTCTGGATGAAGCGCAGCAGCCGCCAGGCCTCGACGCTCAGCAGCGTGAAGTGATACATAGCGCCGTTGAGAGAGACACCCAGGACCTCGGCGTCGTCCACCGTGGCCGGCAGCCGGCCGTACTTGGGGCCGCTTCTTTGCCCCTGCTCCCACATGGGCCGTGTCCTCCCTCGACGGAACCTCCTGATCGAAGAAGGGAGCTCTGCCTCTACCACCACTTCACATTCCCTGTCCGGTGTCTGCCACGGCACCCAGAGGCCCGCGACGCTGCAATCCCTGTCTGCCACGAGGAAGATGCCGCCGCTCGAGTCATCGAGATCCGGACCGGCGAACTCAAAGAAGTCGACGCCGTTCCGCTTCCACGGGTCCACATGACAGAGCCTGATTCTATCTCCCTCTGCTTGGAAGTGGTCGAGGACGACCAGAGACTCGGCGCTCGTCAGGGCCACGAGCTTGCCGTTGGAGAGGCGCAGGGTCGTAGCCGGCGAGCCCAGGTCGAAGGATTTCACGGGCTTGAGTTTCCTCTCCTGGAGGTCCAGCACTTCCCACTGGATCGTCCGACCGAAGCAGTAGACCAAGCCCTCGTCGTAGCTGAGGATCGAGTATATCGGCTCCTTGACTTCTTTCCTGAATCTCGTCCAGTAGCGAATAGCCGGCGAGCCGCCCTCTCGTGTCCCTACCTTTTGAGTCGAGACCAGAATGAGACGGCCCGATTTCGTGGTGACGAGGATGAAGTTCCAGACGTTGCCGTCCCTTCTGTATTGCCATTCCGCCAGCCCCATTATCCGGTCGCCGGTCTTCCCCAGCCCCGCGATGCAGGTTTGAGGCTCACCATTCTTGTCCGTTGGTCTGCCAATGTTCTCCCCGGTATCAGGGTTGATGAAGACCAACGTCGGCCCGTATTCCCTGTTCACTGCAGCGACAAGACACTGCGTAGATTGGCAGTACATGACCCTGTTTGGCGAGCCGTCGACGGGGATGATCCGGTGAGCGGGACCGGGTTTCTCATGCATCTCGGCGAGCAACAGCCTCGAGCCAGATATCATGAGAATCGGCGTCACGCCATCCTCGGACGGCAGGTCCACAGCTGCGGCATAGTGCACCATTGGTGCTGGGCCCTCCGGCTTGCTGGCGTCTACCGGCCAGACGCGGAATCGGCGACTGCCATGCTGACCCAGGCTGATAGAGACGAGGTTACCGTCACAAGACACCAATATAATCGAATCGGACGCGCCAGCGCGATGGCTACTGGTGAGAATTACGACTGAGCTACCGTACTTCTCACGGTTGATGGAGACCGAGCCGGCAGAGTCTTTCACTGTGATCGCCTCTCCGCTTCTGGTACCCAGGAGGACAGTATCCCTGACCGAGACGATGCTTTCGACGCCTTCAAGTAGGGAAGGTGGTCCTAGACTGAGACTCCTGTCCTTATCTGGCAGTTCTACGTAACGTTAGAGACGGATAGGAATACCGAATGGGCACCTTCCACAGGGGCGGTCGAGCCTTACCTTCGGTCAGATTGATCATTTGGAGGTCAGTACAGGACTGTTGCAGCGAACCGTGGGCCAGAAACGTCTGAGAATCCTTCCTAACACCGGCCAAGAGGGTGTAACTGGCATCGAGAGACAGGCAGGTAACCTCACCGTCCACATCTACTGTCTGCGCGTGCTCGAGTGTGAGGTTATCTAGGTCGACCTTGTAGACGTGGATTTGGAACTTGGCGTCTGTGTGCGCTGAGACAACAACACAGTCGCCGAGAGCGCAGGCGTCTGATACGGAAGCGTTCAAGAGCCCCGGCAAAGTCTGGAAGGAGAATCTGACGCTGCTTTCGTGTTAGCGCTTGACTGAGCTAGACCGAACCACGGGCAATCGTCATCGGGTGTGTAGCCCTCCGTACCTTTGATGCTCAGCGGCTAATACGACGTTCTCCTTAGTGATCTGCACCGTCAAGTTGTCATAACACCTCAGAGCCAGCGTGGTCGACGTCAAATCGTAGGGTATCGTGTCCGGGCTGGCCGCAGTGGCACTGGAGAAGTCGCTTGTCAAGAGTAAGGCGGTCGAGCAGTCGGGCATCGAAAGCAACAGCAGGTAGCCACTGAACTGGGGCGGATCGCGCGTGGGGAGAAGCCAGACCTGTTTCACGCCCGGGCCGTATTCAAGGTCCAGCGCGATATCTGCTTTCAGACCGTACCTATACTCCGTTATTGCACTCTCGCTTCCGCTCCCACTCGTCGCGAAAATGCGGTCTGGTTGCCGCAGTGTCGCTTGCTGCCACGGAACCATGGCCTTATCCTGACCAGTATCCTGGCGCCACCCTGAGAATTCATCTGTAGTTGTAAAGTCGACAACCGGCGACCGGTTCGGGAATATCCCGAGCAGCTCAGCGGGTTGCCGGGCAGGGATCTGCGAAGGGTGTCAGCAATGATCTAGACGAGAAGCTGGGTTCTTCGCACCTTCCAACACCGTCCAGGTCCCACGTCACTACCAAGAATAAGTACGTCGGTACTACGGTCGGAGTTCGGCATGCAGGCAAAAGCCCTCGATATGTTGCAAGCAAATGGATCCATGCTGTAAATCAGGCCGACGGAACCATCCTGATCGGCCTCTATGAAAATGACGACGCCATCCTCCCGCGCGAGATAGATGCAGTCGCGATTGTTATTGTAACCAGGTCGACGGAGAGGCCTTGCCCACGCCGTCCACAGCGGCTGGCGACGACTCTGGTGATTGGAAGTTGGAAGGGGTGTTGGTATCCCCAAGGTCTCGAACTTTGGCGGACCATGCAAGCACTCAGTGCACACAGCGGTCTGATCAGGGGATACGGCAATGAATGCCGATTGAACCGTTAAGGGGATCAAGAACAATGGCACTTGATGCTCGACAGGCAATCGATGGCCTTGTTTCTCTTCGGCAAAGACCTCCCTCAGATCGTCCCCCAGTTCCCACTCATAGATCACCGTCCTTGACTTGCCATGCCTGACGACCACGAGCAAAAGGATGATGTGATGGTGGTCCTCCGGCCGCGGATGCAGAAACGCCATCTTGTGGATCACTCCCCGTACGCTGCGGAGGCGGAATGATCTCACCGGATTAACGGGTTCGCTGCGGGCGTACCTCCCGTTAACCTCCTCAAGAGAGTCAAGCTCATAGACGACAAAATTGTTTGTGGGATTTGCCAGTGCCACATAGCGCGAGCTCGGGTCGATGGCTAGGTGGAACCCCAGATACGTATTCACGAGTCTGGGTCTCTCAAAGCGGGAGGTGACAAACTCGGGTTCGCCGTCGGGTCCCGGCCGGACGAACAAGAAAACGCTGTCTCCGCTTTCCAGTACCAACATCAACAACTGAGGCGGCAATCGTGTACTTGCATCTCGCCGTCTGGATGAAGAGAAGCCGAGCAGGTCCGCGCCGTCGTCCTCGGTTTTGATGACAGGCAGGGAGGAGGGCAACTCGCTGCTCTCGCTGTCGCGATCCGCGATGACTGAGGATCCGACCACGCATGCATTCCGAATGCGGGAACCGAAATCATTCTTCCGGATAATGTCCTTGAGACGTCCATCTTTCCGAAGCTCGCATATTTGAACAAAACGATCCTGGCGGGCACGAATGTTAGAGAAGCATCCGATCGGGCAAGCCAGAGCCAGGTCCCGCGGAGGAAGCAGGAGGACATGGGAACACGTACGCCTATGAAGGCAACATCGTTGTGCTCAGGAGACCGAAGTCTGACTGGCAGAATCCAGTTCGCAAGCGCACTTTCGACCACAGTCCGCGTGAGCAGTCCGCATCTTGGGGGCTTCGGAACGTCCTGCGTCGTGGGAGCCTTGGGCTCTTGTTTCCGCGCCCCTAACACGGCATGCAAGTTGACCGTCTCGGTCACCCATTCACCATCCCGGAAAACGTTGGTTTGGAAGGCCATGAAGAGCCGTGTTCAGAATAAGCGTTGGTGATGATGAGATGATGGTGGCTCTGGTTAGAGGAGAATGCAGCAGGAGGCACCGGCGGTTCTATTCTCAGAGAAGTAAGGGGGGAATAACGAAGTATGCAAGCCTGAGGTCTCTCGAGCAAGCCACCGGAAGGAACGAGGTTCACCGAAACTGGCGAACGGGAAGAGGCGAACGTCACAGGGTTCAAAAGCTGCAGGTGCGCCTGCAGGTAACGGTGAGGCTCCTGGTCTCGATCACCGTAGCGCCACGCGCATCCCCTCTCACGCACGCACCCACACGCCAGCCGATCCCCGTGCAGGCAGCGTTGGTGTTTCTCAGAAATCTCTATTACAACCCCACAATGTCAGTCAATGATTGCCATGTATACATTAGCAGAGGCACGAACACCAAATTCACCTAGTGTTTTAGTTGTGTGTATTGTGTTGTCTAAGGTAAGGTATCTCCCGGGTTGAGCTTGTGATGTTGGACGCTCCCGAGAAGGTTGGGCGGGGCAATTGCTTTCAAGCAGTCCCCGTCACTCGAAAGTCATTCAATGAATCCCAATCTTCTAGGCTGCCACCGTCCACCTGAGATATGGTAGACAGGTTGCCATCAATGCAAGCCACAAGCATACTGACAATGCTGCATGAGGGCTTGGATTGCTTTTTCCACGACGGTTAGGTCCAAGTGTTACGATTTTCTGCCCGGAGGCGCCCGGAGGTGTCTCCGGGAACCGATCTAACGGTCTCGAGTACAACACAATGACAAGCCAGAAGTGATTGATCACATTTCTCTGAGCAACAAGCCCTGAATCTGCAGACTATGTTCTTTACTGATGGTACCTTGACTTACCTACCACAGTTTTCTTTATCGATTCAGGGGAAGTGCGCAGCAAATGTACTGTACCTTATACACCGAGCCATGACCATGTTTTCGCAAATGGTATTGCTCGCGTAAAATACGGTATGCATTCGATCATCAAGCGCGAAATTACGACATGCTGGGCCTGGCTGTGGTAACTTACAGGCCACCTCTTCAGTTATGTCTGCAAGAGACGGGAAGTCCCACAAGACGGGGGCATCAGGGAATTTCATTCCCAGGCCGCATAGCGGCGGCAGGGATATAATATCACCTGCACCTGGCTCAGGGCCTGCGTCTGCATGTCTGAAACATTCAACTATGGTTCACCACTTCACAGCAACCCTGGTTTGCTGCTTGAATGTGGATGTGGGCCGTGCTTTGAAGCCGAGACACGCGGCGAGTCTGAACCGTCCAAACGCCAACTGGTAGCTTCCTTCCCATAAGGCTTCAGCCAAGTTGCACATCGATGTCGGGGGATAGCCGCCATTCTTCGCCATTGTAGCATGCTAGATACCTCTATGAGGAGGTACATACATTGACACATTACAACAACCTAGTTAAAGAAGCAAGCCGAAACGAAGGAAATGGAGGGAGAAAAGGGGATGCCGGGTACCACTCGGCTGTCACCAACAGACACCGAGAGCCAAAATATGGAGCCAAGTCTAGACAGGAACACCGCCAATCACAGCAATGCAACCAGCACAGCAGACAAAAAGAAAGAAGCCGTTCTCGAGGCATGCAGGCGAAGGGACCTGAGCGCTTTGAGGGCGCTTGCCGAGTCGCCAGGAGGCTTCTTAACGGACAGTATCCGCCAGCAGGCATGTAAGTGACATGACTTACACGCGTAAATCACATCCCAAACTCACTCTCATCATCACAGGGCCCATACTGCTGGGACTTCCGCCCAGTGATATCAAACCGGAGGCTGACTCACTGTCCTCATGGGAATTCCTCCCCCGACACAAAGACGAGGACCAAGTCCAGCTCGACGTCAACCGCGCCTTCATCTACTACCCAGATAGTACGGCCCTCACTCCAACAACTTGAATACTTCCCCCCTTCCCGCTAACCTTCCGTCCCAGACCAAACCGATTCCCAACTGGCCCACCAAAAATCCCTCCTCTCCCAGCTCATCCTCTCCGTCCTCCGCCAGCACCCCTACCTCTGCTACTTCCAAGGCTACCACGACATCGCCCAGGTGCTGCTCCTCGTCCTCCCCTCCTCCGTCCAACTCCCCGCCGTAACACACCTCTCCCTCTTCCACATCCGCGATTTCATGCTGCCCTCCCTGTCCCCCGCCATCGCCCAACTGCGCCTGATCCCGGACATCCTCCGCCTCTCGGACCCGCCACTCTGGCGCCACCTCTCGCACACCGAACCTTTCTTCGCACTCTCGGGCACGCTGACCATGTACGCGCACGACATCACCTCACTAGGGGAGATCGCGCGGCTGTTCGACGTCCTGCTGGCGCGCGAGCCGGTGTTTACCGTGTACCTGTTCGCGGCCATCGTGCGATCGCGCAGGGAGGAATTGTTTGACACCCCGCCTGACGAGCCGGAAATGCTGCATAGCATCCTGTCGAAGCTGCCTGTGCCGCTGGAGCTGGAGGGGCTGATTGCCGAGGCTGTGAGGCTGCAGCGGGAGGTCCCGCCTGAGAAGCTGCCTGCGTGGAAGGGGATTTCGAGGTGGAGTGTGCTTAAGACGAGTAATGGTAGAGGTGGGGAGGAGAACGAGGGGGCCCGGAGCGTGGAGCAGGGGAGGATGTATTTTGAGAGGCAGGTGGAGGAGTTGAGGTGGGAGAAGAAGAAGGCGCGAGCGAGGAAGTGGGTGTGGAAGCACCGCGGGCCGGCGAGGATGGTTGCCGTTGCGGTTCTGGTTGGTGTGCTGGCCGTGTGGCTGCGGAAAGGACCGTTGCCGGGACCGTTGGTGTCGGGGTTGGGTTACCTGTCGGGTTTGCTGGCAAGGTGGTGGCGGTAGATCACGTCTTTTCCTTTGTTTTGTCTGTATGGATCTTCATAGAGCGGTGTTCACGGTAGACTGCCGGCGCCATGGAAAGGAGTTGGCATGGGTCACATGGTGGTATGTAAAATCAAGGACTGTCTATTTTTGGTTTCTGGTATCCCTCAAGACACAATTCCATAACACATGAAGAGGATATCCTGCCTTTTTGCACTTACTGGCCGCATCAAGCCCAAACGATCATAATCGCCAATTACTCCTAAGCTTTACATTTTCCCTTTCAAGCTACCCAGCCTCCTGATAAGTCGTCTTCAACGCCTCGAAATGCTCCTGCTGTTCCACAGCCAGCTTCCCGCTGACATCGCTGATAATCGTCAGAACCAAGCTATAGTTGTTATACAAAAACCGCTCCCGCTTCCGCTTGTCCGCCCCGAACGAAGCCTGGCTCGCCTTGGTCAAGAAGCTCTCGACCTCGTTGCGCAGCCGCCGCAGACTCGCCACGACAGGCTCGTCGTCCCCGCCGGCATCGGCGCTCAGCGCCAGGATGCCGTGCAGCAGCTGGCCGAAGCGCTGCGTGACGACGTGGGGCGCCGCAGAAGCGGCCTTGGCCGACGCCGCCGACGGCGCGCGGGCGGGCAGCGCAGCACTCAGCGCCCGGACCGAGTCGCAGTGGGCATCCATAATGCTCTGGGCGCGCGGCCACAGCGCCATGGCCGTGCCGTTGATGTAGCCATCGGCGGCGGGCACGCGGCGGCGCTGCAGCTCAAAGGCCAGGTGCTGGTTGAGGCGGACGCAGAGCAGCACGCCCAGAACGTCGTACGTGTCGGCGACGAGCTGCTTGGTGAGCGACTGGCCGAGGGCGAAAGTGGGTTCGAAGATGTAGTTGAAGTGCCGCGAGATGGCGGCGAAGGAGAGGGAGGGGCTGAAGAAGGCTGCTAGGAAGGTGTATTCGGCTGTGGCGTTGTCGATGAGGGCCAGATTGAAGTTGCGGAAGGGGACTTCGAGGTAATGGGTGGATTGGTCTTCCTCGGCGAGGTAGGAAGAGATTGCGAGTTGGTTGGTGGTCTTGAGGACATCTATCCTCCTTCCTAGGTTGAAGGCGTCATGTGGCGCCCCTGCGATCTTGGTACCCGAGAGCACCGTGGTCCTCCTGGAGCTGTCCTCGTGGCCAAGGACGTCGTTCTTGTCGAGCACGTGGAGCTTGAGCTTCTCGAGCGCCTTCTCGTAGCGGGTGAACTGGTTCAGGTAGTACCAGCGCATGGTGTTGAGGTACGCCTGGCAGATCTCGCCCGCAAGCACGGGCTGGTGGCGGTGGAGAAAAGAGAATAAGTCCTTGCACTTCAGGAAGTTCTGCTGCTGGATGATCTGGGCGTTGATATTGGGTGATCTCAGTGCTTTGATCTGGGCGACGAGGAAGTCGCGTATCCGCTCGATGGCCTGCCAGGGGGTCAGCATTGTCCCGGTCACACGGAGTCGTCGAGCGGTAAGATAGGTGGATAGTCGTTACCTTGAGAACCAGCTTTTCCAGCAACGGCCCTACGTCGGCTAATGCCTTGCTCGGTGTTTGTGTAGAGTTCTTCTGAGCAGTCGCTCTCTTATCCACCTCGGCCAGGGTCTTGACCCATGCCTCGTCGATGTGCCCTTCTGATATCTTGGATACAACCATGGGTGACACGCTCAGCTCCTCCACAATCGGCCCCAGCGCCTTCTCCACGGCTTTCCGGTTCTCTAACCTGACGTTGAGGGTCGTCGACCGGGCCTGCAAGCTCTCGATGTCGGCCGACACGGCGGCCAAGTCGTTGCGGAAGCTGGTGAGGCTGGACTCCACAGAGCTGAGGATGTCGTCGCACGCTCGGATGGACCGATGGAGTTCTTCGAATTTGGCTTTATCTCGCTCGACTATTTGGAAGCTATGAGTACAGGAAGACAAAATGCCACCCGGGCTGGGAAGACCTACAGTCTTCTACAGTCTGCGGCCTGTAGCTGTGTGCCGCCGGCCGGCCAGCATCTCCACGAGCGAGCTCGCGCAGCGAGAGGCCGCCAAATTCGAAGTCCAACCCCAAATCATCCTCCGTGATCCTCCTTGCCTGGTCATCTTCCGAAGTGGCTCGATCGGGCAGGGGGCCGAGAATCCTCGCCAGGACCGTCTCCGGATCCGGGGCGTCGTCGACGGTGGTCGACTGCTTCAGGCCGGACCCATTGTTCCGCTTCGACGCACCAAGCAGCGAGGACGAGGAGTCGTTCGAGACCAGCGACAGAGACGAGCCCCTCGACGGGATGCCAGGCCGCTGCGACGTCAGATACGGCCCTCGCGCACTCGACGTCCGGCGGGGCAGCGGCGACTGCGCGCGGCTCTGGCTGTTGGGCGGAGACGGAGAGTTTCCCGGATGCTGTCCAGCAAACCGGTCAAGCCACATGATGGATCACCGGTTTCCCGCAGTCGCCTTGGCCGGAGCCGGTCTTTGGACTTGCTCTCGCTCGTAGTGTAGTCGTGTTTGCTCGGTGTCACACCTTCGGGCAGGTACTCGTTGCTGATGCGCTCCGAGCTCCTGGAAGCTGCATGCAGTGGGCACCTGTGAGCAGCTGGCCCGCCGGTAAGGCTGCGCCGGTGTGGCGCCGCGACATTTCCGCTGACCCGGTGGGGCTGCCATCAAGAATGTGGGGTCCTCTGCATTTTGTCGCGGCAGCGGCTCACCATGGTCAAAAAAAAAAGCCGTACACAAAACTACCCCAACAGTTTATGCAATACCTGGTAAGGAATCAAGCAAACAGAATTAGATCTAAAAGAAAGAGAGAAAAGGAAAAGAATATGAAAAAAAAAAAGAAGGAAGGCGATGAAGAACAAGAGAAGGAAAAGAAATGAATGAGATGAATAAGGCAAGGCAGATAGTTTACTTGTGGATTTGTTCCGCCTTGATATTTGGTGTACAGCCTTTTCTGTCCAGAGGGTGAGCGGAAACGTCACCCCAAGCAATAAGAGAAATGGGACGTCAACATCACCGAGTGACGCATTGCCTTAGGCCCTTCATCTTAAGTGAAGAGTCTACCATACAGTGAGGGAGGATGTGGTTGTCATTTATCAATAACCGACACAGGCGTCTACACAGTACCGTTTGAGCTTGTGCTGTGTCTGGACCATCCGACCAAGAGACGGTCGTCCCTTTTAAAGACCGATCATGATTGGTTAGCTCACTGTGCTGTCAAGGGCTTTGGGTTAGGCCATGCTAAATTTTACCTCGACTCGTGTGGCGGTTGAGGAGGCAAAAAGCTTCGGTGCCCCAGATGCAGACCATCTCCGGGTCCAAGCTGCAAGTGAGGGGCTAACTCGGCGGGGAAACGCTAGGAGCCCATTTTTCGCTTGAGCGGTCACTCCAAAACCACACACTACAAATTTCCTCTTGCCCACCCCTTCTCTCCTCTGGTCAGGTACCTTACACTCCTGACCATTCTACATTCTCTTGCGCACCGCTCCCTCGACCTTTTTCCTTCTCACGACCCATTATTTACACATTTTCAGAATGGCTGACGAGGTGAGTTGCATTCTCCGCTTGGGATTCATCGCTTGGGCAACGAAAAACACCCCGCAGTGCTTTCCAGCTTGCGAGCCGCGCGATGCCCACGCCGATGGCGCAAATGGTCTTCACATTCGCGGGCCATTTGTGACAGCGCCCGCGCCCTACCCTCGTTATCGCAAAGATTGCATTTACTGAACTGGATATTAATTCGACGGTCTCCAGCACCACGATTTCGAGCATGATGGCGGCGGTGACGCCGGTGCGTCCGCCACCTACCCCATGCAGTGCTCGGCCCTGCGAAAGAACGGCTTCGTCGTCATCAAGGGCCGTCCTTGCAAGATTGTCGATATGTCCACCTCGAAGACCGGCAAGCACGGTCACGCGAAGGTCCATCTCGTGGCTCTTGACATTTTCACCGGCAAGAAGCTGGAAGACCTTTGCCCCTCCACCCACAACATGGACGTCCCGGTTGTGAAGAGAAGCGAATACACCCTTGTAAGCACAGTTCCAACAAATCCTGTCCATTGTGCTATGCTAACTCTGTGCGTCAGATCGATATCTCGGACGACGGCTACCTCAGCCTGATGACCGCTGACGGTGACACGAAGGACGACGTTAAGATGCCGGAGGGTGACCTCGGTGCCAAGATCACCAAGCTCTTCAAGGAGGAAGAGAAGGATACTAGTAAGTCAGAATCGACGCAGGTTCCTTGCACGCAGCTGACCACTCGAAGTCGTGACTATCCAGACCGCCATGGGTGAGGAGGCCGCGGTTGACGCGAAGGAGGGCACCAAATAAAGGGTGTCGCGTGAGAGCTCCGGGGGCTGGGGAGAGCCGCCGGGATATGCAGTGGACCGGTTCCTGCCCGGTGATAGCAACACGAGGCCTGTCGTTGCTAGGTCTTTTTTGCCGGCTGACTTATCGGTTGATGTTTTTTTCGGGCTGTTATGGGGGCTCGAGTGTTCCTCGATTGCCGGGTATAGGATGCACCATCACTAGGTCTTGCATGGAAATGATGTCTACTTGGTGTGTACCGCTTCTTCCATGCCAGGGCTGTGTCTGGGTTCCGAAAGCGCTTCCGAACCCGCGACCCTGGCGTCCGATAGAATAAAAGGTGCTGCTCGGTGGTTTCTTCCGCCATTTCGGTGTCCGAGTCTCCCATAAGAGTCTGCGATTTGTCAGCTGCAGATGCTTTGCTTCAGGTGTAGGGAAATCCAAACCGGGAAATTCGCCCTTGGATGTAAAGGCATTGATTGAAGCAAGAGAAGAAAACAATTGCATGGACGAGTAGACACTGTAAAGTGCCGGTTGTTGGCGATGAATTGTTGGAGGCGAACAAATGAACGATCGTAAATAGGCACCTATGAAACAGAGAACACTCGAACCACTCAGCAAACGCTCGGACATCTTCAAACTTCGACCTTTCATGAAACAACTTACAATAAAGATCCTGAACTATGGCCCCGCGCCGCCACCACCGGTTCCCACGCGGGGAGACATGCTCCGAGTGTCCCGCACGGAAATGGTATCTAGAAAACGGACTACGGTACTGTGAGAACGGGCATCAGGTCGAGGTGAGCACTTGATCAGCTAATGTCACCAAACTCATCCCCATATCTTTCTTCATCCGAGTGCCTATCTCACTCTCATGAACCGTTGCCCTGCCCTGCCTTGGCGTTTCCTTTCTTTTACTGATTGACCTAACAATCACAACCAGGGCTATGTCCAATTCGACATCGACGAAGACGACAACTTCGGCAAGACAGGCCGCGTGGCCCGCAAGAAGCGCGAGGCGCGCCAGAAGGAGCGCAAGGACCTGACGGGCAACGCGGCCCGCGAGCTGTACCTCGAGTGTCTGCAGCTGCTGCTCAGGAAGCAGGTGCTCTGGCTCGTGCGCCGGAAGGGCTTCCATCCGGAGCTCGAGGCTGTATGTCGCGATCTGTGGTATCTGAGGGTCAGGGATTTCCCCGGGTTGGCGAGAGGGGCGAAGGATGGGAAAGGGAGGGGTGGAGGCAAGAGAACGTGTAATGGTGATGGTGGCGATCGTGAGATGGGAGAAGGGGAAGGGCAGGGGCACGGGAGCGGCGGCGGCTTGATGATGTTTAGCTCTCAGTCACAGCCGGAGGAGACGTCGCAGAGTGAAGCGGAGGAGAGCGTTCCGGGTTGGACGAGGAAGAGTAGGAGTTGGGCGGGCGAGATATGGCCGCTTCCGGGGGCGATGGATACGTTGGCGTTGGTTTACTTGGCGTGCGTGCTGAGGCAGGAGCCAGTGCGGATTGCCGATGTGTTTCGGTGGGCGAAGAACAACCAGATACCATTCCTTGGGGCGGTGAGTTGATAAACATCTGGGTTCTTGGATGCCACGGCGCCGCTAATCACGAAGCAGATCGATTACGTGCCCAAGGAGTGGCGGGACCGGCTGCCGGGATGGGCTCATTATTCTTTGCTGACTCGGTATGCCAGATTCCACGGAGGCGAGCTGCACAGAGCTGTCATCGACTTGATGATGGGGTACAAAGAGAACCATGGGTTGATATTTCCAGCGGTACAGGCACCGCCATTGCTGTTCCTCTACATCAGGGACTTGGCCCTTCCTCGTACGTTCTGCCACACCCAGGCACAGAAGCCAGACGATATGCTAACGGATGACCGACAGCCGAGGTGTATCCCTTTGCTCAAAGGGCCTGCCGTCTCCTCGGCCTGAGTTTCTCCTTTCCAGCACGGGGAGCCAATGCCAAGAGGCACCCCCTACTCGATATTCCAGAAGTGCTATTAGTGGCAGTTCTTGTGGTAGCAACGAAGCACGTGTACCCCCTTGATGGTGTTGAACGGTTTCCGCGAGATGCCGGCGACCCTCTTTGCCTGCAAATGGACTGGGCGACATGGGAGTCCGAATTCTCAGAGGACTCCAAAGAAAAGAAGCCCGGGATCCTCCAATATGAGCACATGGATCCGCAAGAGATATGGTCTATGGGAAAGGAGGAGATTAACGAGATGTTGAACTGGTTTCAGGAGACCCAGCTCGAGAAGCACCCAACTGGTTCGTACCTCAGCACGCCGAGTACATCCGGAGATTCATAAAACTAACTGCGCGCAGAGGAAACCGAGGTCGACCGCCTCTTCCCACTCCCCGGTATTCAACCGCTACCGGAGATTCCCGAACCGTCACAGGAAGAGCTTGGGGCGAGGATAAAAAGAGTACAGAGCGCGATGAAAAGCGTCAGTCCCCGGCCAGACACTGATGGCACAGGCGAGAATGTGAAAAGGCTGGGCTCAAGTTACCGCTGCTATAAGGACGTCAACGAGCTCGAGGGATCCGTCAAGAGGTTCTACGAAGTGGTTGCCGAGATGGCCGGATTGTCGGTGCGAGACGTTGTCCGAGCGGTCTACAGTCTTGAGATGAGGCTTAGGGATTGGCAGTGGGAAGAAAAACGCCGGCTCAAAGAGGATGGGGATGATCAGACTTGACGGGGTAGAAAGGGGGTCCGGCGTTATTATACGGCTGGATCATAGAAGGGCTACAATAACTGCGGAATTACCACAAGAATTATACGCAAATAGAACACTAATGCATTATCGTGGACGAGTGGTAGAACTGTCTGGCATCCTTTGGTGATATCCGTCAGGGAGTAGTTGAGCGGCAGGCCCGACTCATCATCGCCACCTTTGAGACATAGTCCTCTAGCGCCGTAATCGTTGAGTTGATGTCGAGCAGCTTATTCTGGGTCCTGGGAGGGTCAGTTAGTTGTTGTTGGGTTTCGGAGAGAAAAGCTGAGAGCGGAAAGCCGACCGAAGTGCGGAGGCTACTATCGAAAGCCAGGGTTAGGGTTGACAGTAGCGGTCGTTTGCGGGTCCACATTGGATGGATCTTTGTGCTTCCTGCCTCGAAATTCTGGCGACGAGCCCTATGCCCCCAGTCGCCGCTGATTCTAACCCCCACCAAAATTTACGGCGTCCTTGCCATCTCTCTGTCATCCTCAGCAGCACATCCACGAAAGTCGGTCAAGAGTAAGCTACGCAACCACGCCTGTTGCCCATCGATCACAATGCGGACGAGTTGCTGACAATGCATCCCCATCGACAGTGCAGATCTTCGTGAAGACCCTCACGGGTAAGACCATCACCCTCGAGGTCGAGTCCTCGGACACCATCGACAATGTCAAGTCGAAGATCCAGGACAAGGAGGGCATTCCTCCCGACCAGCAGCGCCTGATCTTTGCCGGCAAGCAGCTCGAGGATGGCCGCACTCTCTCTGACTACAACATTCAGAAGGTCAGTCGTGCGCAGCGAGACAATTTGCGATTTGAACCACTGGACGGGTGGGAGAACGGAATGGTCAACGGATAAGCAAGAGGAGGAATTCTCGTTCGGGATGGGTGATTCTGGAAGATGCAACCGATTCCATGGCTCGAATATTGAATCGGAAGGGTTCGTTTTGTTACAGACAGAGCTGACATTTGGCCTACAGGAGTCGACTCTCCACCTCGTCCTCCGCCTCCGTGGTGGTATCATTGAGCCCTCGCTGAAGGCTCTTGCCTCCAAGTTCAACTGCGACAAGATGATCTGCCGCAAGTGCTATGTAAGCGCACACAAATGCTCGTAGCTTCGAGGCGCTTGCGATGGCTAATGCGCTACATATAGGCCCGCCTCCCGCCCCGTGCGACCAACTGCCGTAAGCGCAAGTGCGGCCACAGCAACCAGCTGCGGCCCAAGAAGAAGCTCAAATAAACGGTTACTCTCCTCGGTCATGGTCGTCTGGCGTCTTTTCGGTTTTCTCGGCATTGCATCGTTCTGCAAGGGGTTGGCGGGGGGCATACGGCACATTCTGGCTGTACATTCGGGATGACCATAGCTTAAGACTCCTGACCATCTAAATCATTCTTCTGTTGACATCATGATTATGTGCTTAAATGGTGAATATCAATCAACGGTATCCAAAGCCAATGAGTTGCAACCTGACGCCGGCGGAGGTGATCACGTGATATCAGTACGGAAACGGTGTCGTGCTAGTCGACGGCAGGGTGTGCGCCTATCGAAGCTTCATGTGGGTGCACATTAACAGCTGTCGCAAGCTTCAGCCTCAAGCTTCAGGCGGGCTGTCACTTACGCTGCCGGATTCCATGACCACACCACAAGGTGCTCAACCCAGCTCTGACCAACTGTTCTCGAGCTATCTATCTATCAACGGAAGGTCCTGACAGGGCCGGCGACAAAATGTCCAGATCAGGCTACGACGCGGTCGTAGATGTCGACGATGAAGTCAGTCCCGCTTCCCTCCTTCTTTGCCCCCCAATCGGCGGAAACCGTTTCATGCAATTTCCCTAACCCATAAACCAAAACAGGGGGACCTAGGCCACACAGACCTGCAAGAAGACCTCGAATTCCACAATTCCAACTTCTCCGAGACCTCGCCGGCCCTCGGCACCGCCTCCGCCCGCGGCGGCAAACCCTCCCCGGCCTCGGGCCTGCCCCTGCCCGCGACCGCCTCGCAGTCCGGCAGTGGCGGCCCCGGCAGCAAGCGCTTCCTCTGGACGCTGTCCTTCTACGCGCAGTTCTTTGACGTCGACACCAGCTCGGTGCTGCACCGCTGCTGGGCGGCGCTGTTCCCGCGGGCGAATTTCCTGGATGTGCTGGAGGGCAACCCGGATCTGTACGGGCCATTCTGGATTGCCACGACGGTGGTGTTGATCTTGTTTTTGGGCGGGACGATCAGTGATTACCTCGCGAGGGCGGGCAGGGGCCAGTTTGCGTATGATTTCCAGTTGTTGAGTGGTAGGTTTTGTTTTTCTTTCAGCGTAATCGGTTGGGTTTACTTCTGCGCCGGGTTCTGCACGAGCTGTGTTAGAAGGAGGCTGACCCACAAGCAGGCGCCGCCGGGCTGATCTACGGCTACACCTTCGTCATCCCCGTCGTGCTGTACCTCGCGCTGCGCTACTTCGGATCCGAGAGCGCCAACCTGCTTGAGTGCTGGGCGCTGTACGGATATGGCAACCTGATCTGGATCCCGGTAGCGCTGATCAGCTGGTCTCCGATCGCGATTCTGAACTGGGTGTTCGTCGGTGTCGGTTTCGGGGTGTCGGTTGCCTTCTTGTTCCGGAACCTGTACCCCGTCCTGAGTGCCACGGACCGCCAGACCAGCAAGGTGCTGTTGATTCTGGTGGTGGCGCTGCACTTTGGGCTGGCGATCGCTATCAAGGTGCTATTCTTTGCGCACGGGAGCCCGGCGCTCAAGGATGGGCCGGAGCAACCGAATCCGGACCCCGGGCGGCTGTTCTAAGGAGCGCGGGAGTCGCAAAGGGAAACGGAAATGGAAAGGGAGAGGTCCATGTACGCTTTAGTTGTTGTAGCATGCAGTTTGTACTGGGAGGCATCTAGGCGTTCAGGGGTAACTTGGCTTCAATGCACACTTGTTTGACGGGGACGGGACTCCTCTAACAGCAGCAGGGGCATATTACAGCTTGTGCCACACTCACTGGCGCCACTCCGTCCAGTTATCCATCCATAGACATCCCATGCATGTCATCTACCGCTCAACCTTGCCCCCCTTTTCGAACCAGTCCAGCCAACTCCCAGGGTATTCGCCAACCTTCTTCCACCCGGCCTCTCTCGCCAAGCCGGCCGCGGCACGGCTGCGCACGCCGGCGCGGCAGTAAAACACCACCTCGGCGTCAGGTGCCGGCCGCGGGTAGCCGAAGCGGTCCTCGAACTCTTCGTCCGAGATGTGGAAGCTGTCGGGGGCCGAGCCCACGGGGATGTTGAGCGCGCCGGGGATGCGCCCTGATCCTTGGAGTTCGTGGGGTTCGCGGACGTCTGTCAACGTCTCAGCGACGGGAGCCAGGGCGCCATTACATGTAGAAGGTGGGGGGAAGGCGGTACGTATGCGTATACATACCAATGATGGTGACGGAGGGGTTGGGGCTTGTTGTTAATTCTTGGAGCTGGAGAGAAGCAAGTGGTTAGCTAGCTGGCTAGGCAATTGTTCTTTGGGGTATGAGACGAACCGCCTCAAAGTCCCAGATCTTGCTTGGCTTGCTCTCGGCGTCGGTGGAGTAGTAGGACCTTGCCGTCGTGAGCCGAGGGCCAACTCTGCTGAGCAGAGATGACGGTCGGCTGGCGTACGCCGTGGAGGACTGTTGGAGGAGCTGGACTGCATGGCGCGGGTTGGAGGTATGGTTATGGTATTGTCGCAAAGGAAGTTGTGCCGCTGCGCGGACTCGGGCTGGAGACGCGGTCCTTGCTGAGGGCCCCAAGGCCTGCATGAGGCTTACAGCTGCTCGTCTGGATTCCATAGCTTATGTCTCGTCTGATGTTGTGCACATCGGAGATTTGCGACAGACAATCTTGTAGACGGACCGGGAGTCTGGGAGTCGGGAGCGATTCGGGACTTGCCCCACAGAAACGTCACTCTCTGATCCCGGCAATCTGGCTCCCCAAGTTCGGATGTCAGCATCTATCAGTTGACTCGAGATGCACTGCTACATCAATCACTATAAAGGCCGGCAGGCTACAGCAACGCCGAGACGCAAGTTAATACTTACAAACACTGAGCCATTGCTAATCCTAAGCGGCATTGACAATGAGTAAGCCCAATCATGCTCATGGTAAGGCTGTTCGTGCCCTAGGCTGACATACCTGCCTGTGGGCCACACGGCACAGCCTCAGCTCGGGTTCCCATTCGGGTGATGCGAGGGGTAAACCAGGACGACCATACCATTGGCAGTATAAAAGCACCTAGGCCCCAAGTGGTTGACTGTCACTCCTCTTTGCGCGGTGTTGTCAATCTTCCCTCACGCCTGTATTCTTGCCACCTCGTGTTCATTCATTCCGCTCCATGGCTGGGCCATGTACGCTCTTGATTGGTATGTACAGACTTAATGAAGATTACAATTGTATAGGTTGCCGTTGGCATGGTCATTGCCCTCCCCAGCTCCTTCGGCCGGTTGAACATCTCACATCCAAACCAGCCATGTCATTATCCTTCCACGACGCAATGGTAGGTATCCGGTGATCCCATCATACTCTCACTTCCTCCCAATTAGTTATCCCCTATCTTGCGATGTAGGCGCATCCCATCTTCTATCCTACCACGCCCATATTCTCTACCACTTCCTGTAATCAAACGTCAAGGGGCAGTCGTCCTACTTCTGTCAGCACCATATCATAAATGTCACGCTTCCTTCGGTTTGGCCACAACTTACCATAGGGAAGATGGTGGCAAACACCTTGATCTCCTCAGACCTGGGCGTCGGGTGGTGCTTCCAGTCAAGGAGCAGCGACGCCTTTCCGATCATCAAGGCGAGGTTGAGCTGAGCATATACCTGCCCGAGGCAGTAGTGAGGGCCGGTGCCGAACACGAGGTAGTTCTTCGCCCCCTTAACCTCGGCATCTCCGGTATAATACCGCTCAGGGTCGAACTCGTCAGGATTCTCGTACACCTCAGGGTCACGCAGTGCCAAGTACGTCGTGGGAACGACCATGGCACCTGTCAGTTTGTCGCGTCAGTACCTCTTCGATCCAACGTCAAACTCAGGTCGCTTCACTCACCCTTTGGAGCGGTATACGTCTCAGTGAGGGGGAATGGCTTCTTCACGACGTAGGGAACCATGAGAACAGGCGGGCGGTACCGCAGGAGCTCCCGGACGACGGCCCGAGTGTACGCCATGGATTCGAGCTGGTCCATGTCCACAGCAGCGTGGATATCACCGTTCCGGACCTTCAGGTTCTCCTCGCGCACCCGGTCCAACACATCCGGGCGCTGAGCCATGATCTGGAAGAGCCAGGTGGCGGCGCTGCTGGTGGCATCCTGCGAGGCGAAGAGGAACGTGAAGAGAGTCTGCGCAATCTCATAGTCGGTGAAGTCACGGAGCATGTGCGTCGGCTTCTCCAGGCCCTCGGTGGAGAGGCCCTGCTCCTGCGCCTCACGCCACCTCTTCGACTGGACCATCTGGAGAATCCATGCGTCCATAATGCAGTTGGGCTCGCCGCCAGCAGCCATCCGGGCCTTGCTCTTCGCGGCGCACCTCGAGAACTCGGCCAGCACCATGTCGGCCGCCTTCTTCCCGTACCACGTCTTGGTGAAGGGAATGATGATGGGGAAGTTGACCAGTTCGAGCGCCGCCGTGATGAGGTAGTAGTCGTCGGCGATCTTCTTGACGGCCTCGTCCGAGATGTAGTGGCCCACGAACGTGCGGCAGGAGACCGCAGTGATCACCTCGCGGAAGTACGTCATGAAGGGAACGGGCTTGCCGTCGGCCCGCTTGGTGACTTCGACAAACTCTTTGAAGTACCGGTTATACACCTCCTCCTGGCCGGGCAGGTAGATCTCGAGAGCACGGCGCGTGAACAGGCCATTCAAGCCCTTGCGGAACTCGACGTGCGCCTTTCCGTCCAAGAACACCCAGTTGTCGGCGCCGAGCAGTTTGTGGGCGACATCGACAACACAAGGCTTGACATAGGCGGGCGAGTTGAAGACCTTGCGCGCCATATCACGGGTCGAGGCGATGACAACGAACCTATCGTCCGGCGTGTCAATATTCGACGGATGCTGTTATTTTATCCGAGGGCGATGTCGACCTACTTGTGGAAGACCGAAACGCAGCTGAGAGGACCGCTCATCCACTTCGCATAGTACTCCTCGAATTTGGGGTTGACGGACTGGAGGAAGGGTCCGATGAACGGCATCTTCCATGCCGGGCCAACGATCGATCCTTTGTTCCAGATGTAGGAGACTGGAAGCCGCCATCACGTCAGCGCAGCTCACCGATAGTTGTGAGGAGTCCGGACCCAGGGGTATGCGAACATACACTGATCGTACACCACTAGGGTCGCGAGGATAGTCGCCAGAATGGTCCAGGCGCTCGCGTTCGATACATACTCAACGACATACTCGAGCTGGGGCGCGACGTTGGCGGCACCATACTTGATGGTCGCCAGGGGCGAGGTTGTCGCATTGGCAGCCATTGCGCGTTTGGTCGCTGGGTTTGAACCAGACGTCACCAGAGCTTCGAAAGCGGGCGAGGTGCAGGTGAAGCCGAGCTGCTTGGTGATGCCGGATGCTCAGGGAAGGGGCACTCTGGTGGAGGGTGGGGAGGAGGTATTTACAATGGGAAAAGGAAACGGACTGCGGAGTTAACCCGGACGCCGCAAGGGAAAATTGCCAGTGAGGATGTTGAGATTGCGGGACGGCGGGATTGGAAACTTTGACCCCTGTCCAAATGGAAGGTACAATTGAGGTACCTGCGTTCGCGCCAAATGTTCTTTGCATTTGAATCGCCTTCTGTTCGGTTTTAGATGGGATCTGTACCAATCGGCCTATCGAACAGATGATCACCGCTCTCAAATCCTCTCCAAACCCTGAAGAATCTGAGGTAACTTGGTCCCTTTTCCCAATGACAACAGTTCAGAGCAAACTTCTCTGAGCTTACAGTTACGGTCAATTTTGGAGTAGCTCTTCTCTCACAGAAGATCAGCAACGAAGTCACTGCCTTGGTAGGGGCATTGGTACTGTCGCTTAGGGTACCCATTATCCTTACCGATAGGTTGGAGTGGTTTGGGCAGGTGGGCCTGAGCTATTGAGATTGACCATTCACAAGCTGCACAGTACGAAAACGAGCCCCACCTGTGCAAGCTCTGATCTTATCAACACGCGGAACCGCGACAACATGTCTAACTGGTGGATTGCCCTTGCATTTTTGTAAGTCGGCGGTGATGTTTGAGGTGAGACAGGAGGTTCGTAGCGATATATTCTTTCTTCCCTCTTGTTTGCTTAGTTCCATATTATGCAGACCGGATCTACCACAGTACGGCGACCTGAAGAATGCTTTCTATGTACGGAGCGTACCTGCCCAGCCTCTGTGAATTGCCAAAACTTCCATCTACGGATAGTGCCAGGATTTGGCGTCCGTCCTTTTCAGGGGTTCCAACTGCCCTTGTCCAGGGTCCAGAAGCTTTTCAGACCATTAGAAGCATTGGTGGCTTCATTGTGGCCGTGTCGTCGAACAATGCAACTTCTGGCTTCGGGAAATAACCTTGTGTACAGCATTTGGTTGGCTGGAAATGTACCAAGTAGCTTTGTTCAACGTCATCCTCTCGCGGCTAAGGACGGGTCTCCTTTCCGCCATCCACGAAGTTGCACGATGGTCAGGGACATCAGTTCGAGTGGAGGAAGTGTATCACCTTCTCTCACGCTGTCTTTGTCTGATGGGAACACCAGATATGGTGGATGCTATGCCTCTTCCCGACGAGGGGAATGTCACGGGCCCAGAACTTGATACACCATGAATTGTCAGTACTCATGGCCGTACCGCACAGCAAGCTTGAACCCTTGATTCAGCACCTCCTGTGTTTAGAGACAATACCAATGATAGCACTCCAATCGTGCTTCACGGGCTGACAAACTCACAACCAAGGCGGTAGGCCACCTTGACAAACTTAGTTGGACATGTTTCCACCACCAGAAACCTGGACTCAATAGGTAATGACGTGATCACGACTGTCATGCGAGCGGGTTATCTCCCCATCGCGGCCATGTTGTTTCCCAGAGCCTGCCGTGCACCGAACTTGTATAAACGATAGAATTGCCCACCGTGTTGTCGAGACCTTCAGCCAAGGTACTATAGTTGCGCATCGTAGTGCCACTGTTTTGAAAGCACATATGGTACATGTACAAGAAGTGTACCTAGTAGTGTTTTACAGAAGGCACTCAAAAGTCTCAAACGATGCGGGGCCTTGGACGGTTTGGACGGTTCGATCGACCCCACGAAATTTGGCGCATACGGATCAATGATAGACCGAGATTTCACTTGTAGGGACCGAGTCCTGACCTCCATCTCCCCAATATAAATCAGGCTGCCCTTGACTTCCGCTGTCTCAGGGCCACTTTAATGTCGCCTGCTCCGTTCACCTTAAGCTTGCGGTATGAATTCAGTGTTATGACAAAACGACGAAGGTATATATGTCAGAGCATTTCCAGGTGCCATACTAGTAAGGTAAAGTAGTCAACTGGCGGCCCCGTAGCCCAGACCTCAACCCTATTGAACAAGTGTGGTTTTGGATGAAGCGGGGATTGAGTGCACCGCCAGTAGGATGGATATTGAAGATAGTTGTGGTCAACCCACTGCTTCATCCAAAACCACACATGTTCAATGGGGTTGACTGGGCTATGGGGCGGCCAGTTGACTACTATGACGCCTGGGAAATGCTCCTGACATGTATTCCTCTTGTCGATCTGGAGCCGTGAGCCGGTGCGTTGTTTTGTTATGAGACTCGATCCATGTCTCGCCCCAAAAAATGCATAGAACAGCAGACGGCATCAAGTGATAGACAATCGACCATCGACCCAGTCGGTAGAAAGTCGACGGCAAATGCAGCTGTGGCTCAGGAACAGCTGTATTCTCACAGACGGCGTCGACTTGGAAATTGGACTCATGAATTGTCTCCGCAGGCACGAAG
Source organism: Achaetomium macrosporum (assembly GCA_033296875.1). NCBI lineage: Eukaryota > Fungi > Ascomycota > Sordariomycetes > Sordariales > Chaetomiaceae > Achaetomium > Achaetomium macrosporum. Next base: position 9,387 of record MU860181.1, on the reverse strand, counting down.
CACTCAATTCCGCCGGGCTAATGACCCATTGAGCAGTCGACTCGCCGAGTGAAGAACTAATGCTGGTGAGACCACCTGATCCAGAGGGCCTGCTCGGTGGCTTCTACTCCAATCACCCACAAATTTGAGTCGGAGCTTAAGAAGCCTCTCTGCCAGTATCTGATCATGGCAAGCGAACGTTTCACTTTCAAAATTTCAAGGTACCTAGGTATGCTTGGCATTGGATGGCTCCGGTGAGTCAGGTCAGCATCGAGTCTTCATTCCCCGCACCCCCGCGCCTCAGCTGTGAGGGTATCGTCTGAAGAACCATTCGATGTCCAATGGCACTGTGACATAGAGGTGACCGCTTCTTCTCTGCGTCCGTAAGCCCTTTTCGGCGGCAGCGAACCATGAAATGGGCCGCTGTGACTCAGGTGGACACCGCCACGTACTCAGGGCATCAAGGTAATGCCTTGAAAAGGCATAATATCTTGAATTCTGAGCCAGGATTGAGGCCAGAACATGATGAGGTCTGGAAGGTGGGATTGTCTTGCGTAGCCAGCATTTGGATGACGATCGCATCTTTGCAAATCTCACTCCTGGGTCCTGAAGCACTTTTGATGCCCAGTTTAACCTACATAATTGCATCGCAGTCACAGTAAACAAGGCAAAGAAAAGAAAACTTTACAGTAGACTCTAAAACAGCCTCGAGAGGAAGAAGGGCATGAGATACATCCAACACGGATACACAGCCGTAGTATTGTATGTTGTTGTGACCTTGCTGTTTCCTGTCGACACCTCGGGCTTCATCATCACTTCAACCCACACACCAACCTGCCATAGCAATACGCCAAGTCCGCCAGACCTGATTTTTTAGGTGCCTACGTAAGATGGAATGGCAACTTTACGTAGGCGATGTCGTTGCTTTACGCATGCACTATTCCGAACACAACGGCACTACCTCTTTTGAGATGCATGCATATTGGCTTTGATAAGCTTGTTTGCCTCGCTTCTATGGGCGAGCATAGCCTTCGCGACCGTTGGTCTCTGGGCTTGAGACTCCTCTTCCTTGCGTGCTTGGGTGACTCACGCGGTAGATGACAAGCTTCTTTCTGTCACATACGTACTCACACGTGCAGGCTCGGAATTACGTTCGCATTCCGAAAAGGGTCAGTATTACGACACCATGATTGCTGACCCCGGCAGGAGGCTGGGCAAAGCTGTGTTGCTCGACAGCTTGCACAAGAGACAACAATCATGAGAACCATGTATATAAGCGACAGGATGGCAGCCTCAGGATGTGCCGTCTCGCTCAGCAAACAGAGAACCGAAGACCAAGGCAATCAAAGACCATCACTTCAGACACATCAGCAACCTCTTCTCAAGATCAATTGACCACTCAACGACCTTGAACTTGAAGTCCAAGTTACCCCTCGCAACATCGTGAACATCAGCACAACAACCACCTTTGACCAAAACCACCCGTACCAAGGCAAGATGTCTCAACGTACGGCCATCCCAATCCCTCCCGCATAACACAGCAGACACTGATTCCCTGTAGCCCAGAACCAACTGCCCACCTCCCGCACCTTCGGCGCCGAAATCGCAGCATCCACCCGCGCCCTCCAGCAACAGCAACACGCCGCCATAACCGCCAGCACCATGCAAGACAACACGGACAGCGCCTCAGTGGCAAGCACCTCGACCTTCAGCAGCCGCGTGAGCCTGCTCAAGGACAAGCTGCATTCTTCTTCGTTGTCGTCGTCCAAGAAGACAGAGAAGAAGAGCGACAAGGAAGCACGCGAGAAGAAGATGAAGGAGGACGCGTTGCGGTCCCAGGTCCGGATGGGGATCTGAAGTTGTTTACTTTCCAATAGGCCGGGTTTGATTAAACCTGGGCACTGAACGATAAACGCCGCGCCGCGCCGCGTTGAAGTAGGCGCGGACGTGGCGGGAGCAAAAAGCCGACGGCATGGCCTTGCCACGGGGGCGCGGTCCCCAGCTGGGATGCTAGGGGAGGGCCGCGCCGTGGGGGAGGAGCTTCCGCTCCATACTGGTGGGCAGGGAAATGCGGTGCCAACGGGAACGTGGACATGGTGGTTGGGTCCAACGAAGGTGTTGGTTGAAAATTCAGCGGTAGATATCGGCAGATGTTTCAATTCCCTGCAAGTGGAGGTTAGCTATGCTGTTAGGTTCGGAGCAGAAGGGGGCCAGTTCGGACCCAGCATTCCGAGAGAACTCATACCTTTATGTTTATGAGATCCACACTTAGCGTGCGAATAATTCATAGTTGATAATCTATCTCATACATTGGCTCTCATCAGAATGTGTCGTCCAAAATATCGTGGTTCATCTTGACGACCGTTGGGCTGTACTCGGACGGGTCTTCCAGGTCCTCGCCCGCGGTCAGGAGGATGTTGTCGACTATGCGCTTGCTTGCCTCCCGAGCTGGTCCCTGTCAGCGCCATGTCATTGCACCTAACAAACGGCAAAGAACATACCTGGAGTCTGCAACAACTTGGATCTCGGCACCGCAAACTGGATCGTCTTGGGTGGGCTCATCCCGCCAAACTCGTCACTGTCGCTCTCCCAGGTGATCTCATCGTCATATTTCTTCGCCGTACTCTGCTTCTCAGCAAACACATCCCTTGTCTTCCTTCCTGCGGCTGGAGTCTGCACGCTCACTCCCGGTGTCCTGGGGGCGCCGGCAGCAGCCGCCACCTTCCCCCTATACGCCGCCCGCATCGGCGACATGAAGGCTGCGCTTCGCAGCTGGGGCGGGGCCATCTCCGGACTTGAGGTAGGCGAGTCTTCCCATATTGGCCGTGTTTGCCTCTCCTTCCCCTTCCCAGGCGTCGCGAGCTTGTCGATTTTCCATTTGATCGGTGATATGCCTGTGGCCCCTTTGTGTGGCGTGGCTTTGATACGGTAGTCTTTGTCTAGCATGCGATGCAGCAGCGGATCTTTGTTTTTGCCCTTCCCAAGAATTGTGTCATCCTCATCTTCGTGCGCCAAACCACTGGCGTCAAGCGATGCCCGCGGTGTCATAGACATGTCTGGGAGGCGGGCAGTGTGCTGTTGGAAGAGGAGTTCCGTATCCTCCTCTTCGCCCTCGGCTGTACCCTGCTGGCCCGGCATTCTGTCGCCGCCGCCGCTGCTGCCGCTCTTGTTATTGTAGTCGCGCTTTAGGGCTTCGAAGGGGGAGGACAGTCCAGCGAACTGCGGTCGGGAAGGCAGGGTCTTCGTCGCGGGTGGGCGAGGGGTACTACCCGTGAGGTCGCCATCGTTCTCACCAAGCATCGACGCCTCTTGTTGACCGGTGTGATCATGGTACATAGCAGCCGATTGGTCCGTGTTGATGGTATCATCGTCGCCTCGCGAGCTACGGGGTCGGGGTGTGTAATCTTCTGTCGTCTCGTTGTGGACTGTGCTTTCTTGCTCAGCCGTCACTGCCGTGCTATCACCGCCGGTGAGTTCTTCGTATCCTGAGAGTGAGACATTGGCTGAAGCCTCGAAGAATTGTTTCCAGAACTGGCACGCGGGTGTACGAGTCAGCTTGAGCCCGTTGCTCGGGCGGGGTATATCCGGAGAGGGATGGGAAGGCTCAGACCTTGGTAGCTTCCCACACAGAGCGCGAGTGCTCTCCATACTGCTCGACGAGGGGCAGAATGCTTGTCGTGACAATGCGATGCGCTTTGCTGAAGTTGTGGTCGATCTCTGGTAACTGTGAGTGGTTTGATTGGGTAAACAGTGGGTGTTGGTTGTCAAACCTTGGAGGGTGAGGGTTATGGATTGCTCGAGCTTTTCAAGCTCTTCAGTAAGGGTGAGTGGCCTAGGTGCCGAGGGACCAGGGCGAGACATCTTGGGCTGTCGTGATGTTTACGATCCAATGTTGTCACAATGCAGCGGGGTTGCGAGAGGGAACCTGACGCTGCGCCGAAATTCAGGCGCGCGTCACTGGCATCAGCGTGATAGCGGGGTCCGTTTGGTGGGGCTATCAATCAGCAGCAGCAACCCCAAATTCATCCAAATCGCAAACATGCCGTCTTGGTCTATATGGGTATCTGTAAAATGAACATAGAGGACAATTATATGTACACACCCATCTCCACATAGCTTACAGACCCGATGCTGCATAACAACGCGCGGCATCTGATCGCGACGAGACTATCTCCTTCATCCATGCCCGTTTATCGTCCGCGCCCGCGGCCTCTGCCTCGGCCTCTCCCTCTGCCGGTACCACGACCTCTGCTGGCTCCCCTGCCTCCCTTTGTAGAAGCAGGTGTGCCCGTCTCCTCTTCCTCTTCCTCCTCGTCCTCATCCCCCGAGTCCTCTTCCTCGTCGCTGTCCTCCTCTGACGGCGACTCTTCCTTGACCTTACGCCCCTTGCTCGACATGCGCTTGGCGGTCCTTCCCCCTCTTCCAGCCTTCCTCGTCGGACTTGCGGCAGGGGTCTCATTCTCCGTATCGTCGACAGTACTACTGCGCGTCCTCGGCTCTGCCCCTCCTCGTTTACGCTTCCTAGGTTCGCCGGGCGGCGCATTCGGGTCCCATTGGGCCGGACTGGTTGCTGCCTCGCTGGGGTCGGCGCGGGCCCTCTCCATGATTAGGTCGCCATACTCTTCCCACGGTAGTTCGAAGTCCTTGTAGCGCCTCGGCTGGCCCTCTTCGTCCGGCGGGTCCATGTTATTTTCCCGCTCGTCGATGGCCTCGAGGTTGTAGAACTCGCCCAGTTTCGCCCAGATGCCAGGGATCCGCGTGTGCGGCAGCACATCGGGGTCGAAGCCGTGGTTTCGCAAATGTTCACTGATGGCTAGTATCCGGAAGTGCTTGTGCATGCCTGCGAGGTAAGCCTGGTCAGCGACTGGAAACGAGTCCGACCGCAAGCTATTTACCAGCGGGCTTCCACCTAATGACGCCTTTGAACAGCGACGCTACTTGGTCGTCTGTCCATGGGTCGGTGATCGGTTTTGGTGGCTGCGGAGGTGCGGCTGCTGGCGGGGTCTGCACTGGTGTGTCGACGTCCATGGCATCCTCGTCTCGAGCCGGCGTCGCTGACGAAGGCGTCGCGCCAGCTTGAGCGCCACCCCGTCCACCTTTCTTCTTGGGCGGCATGCTCGCATTGAAGGCAATCAATCTCTAAAGTTGTAGACGGCCAATTGGCTAGAGCGCAGAATAGAATATCAGGTGTGCCCAATTTGTCGCATTGTGCTGTCTCGTTGCCGCGAGAATGCAAGTTGCAGGGACGAATAACCGCAGCTCCACCAAGCTCCGTGAACCTTGGTGGTTTCTTGGCACTGAAAGCGCGGTAGCAGGGTTAGGGTTTAACGGGAGAGATCCCGTTGTCACTCATTACTGACGAGCCCGGAGGCTCCCAAACGCACTCCACCAATTGCAGCTCCGCCAAACCTACCAGGTACTGTGTACCACCCTACCACTCAATGGACCTAGGTGGCTTTGTCCTGCAACTTCCATGAATATGGCGGACCAAGAGGACGATCCTTCCGATCTCTTCGCCATCCCCGACTTTTGGCGGTCGTCAAGCTGGCTGGACCAGCACCTCGAAGGAGAGAGTCCCCTGTTTACCTTCGATTTACAAAACGCGGCCTGCCTGGACGCATCTCAGAGTCTTATCTCACCCACGCGCGTCCCAGTGCGTAAGATTGCCGATGACAACGAGGACGTCTTTTTCAAGCTACCCTCTTTGCTCAGAGAGCTAGCCGACCAGGAAGTGAAGCAGCACACGCCAAACAGCAAGCCGCCGGACCAGCATGTCGAGGCTGAACGTGAGCCTGAGACTTCACTGTCCGCAGATGACGAAGACCTCTGGCTCTCTCCTGTCGAGAAGACTGAGCGGCCATCTAAGTATCAAACCTGGGAGGGCTTCGAGCAAGAAGATCAAGGGCCGTGTCCACCACTGTTTGTCACTGAGGCCGGGCCTGCTGCATTCGATGCCCTCTTGGCATCTAAGGAAGCCCATGATAACGCAGCCCCCGATATTCTTGATGCCAGAATCTACTGCGCATGCTTACTGTCTCTCGCCCTAGGACGGAGCTCCATCCTCTTTTCGTGGGACCCTGAGCAGAGCTCGTTCGTCAAGACAGCCCCTGCGCTCAGGGTGCCAGGGCTGTCTTTGGAGTCCATCAAGGCTATCGATAGGCTTTGTCTCGACTGTGGAAATTCAGCCAGGCATCTCCAGACATTCGCTGATGCGACATACTCTGCCGCGGCGAGTCCCACGAGGGTCGCTCTCGCAGGAGTCGTCGACCGGCTCGTAACGGTCGTCCGATCTGAGCTCAACAACCGCAGCCGCGACGCGAGGTCGATCCTTCAGCTGCAATCTATCGTGCAGCCGGTTTCCTCAGTCCTGTGTTACTTCAAAGGGCTTGTCAAAAAGCTCTCCCGAGAAGAATCCGATGAAGGGGTCCTATCATGTCTGTTTCAGGAAGCCCAAGCTTCGGAGTATAGGGATGAGCTCCTGAGAGAGGTTACACGAGAAGTGCTGCGAATTCTATCCAAGCCGTGGACCGACTTTGTCGAAGAATGGATCGGCCTCAAAGCCGAAGAAGGCGTCCCGGTGACCAAGGCCGGACCTGGCAAATGCTTCGTCAAGGTCGCGGACAAGATGTGGGTTGATGATCAAGGGCATGAGCTCGATGAAGCCGACTACTTCCTCGATGAGGACAAATTGCCAACCTTCATCCCCGAAGACATGGCCCAGACAATCTTTGAGACGGGCCGGAATCTCCGGTTTCTTCGCGAGCATCAAGCGGAGCATCCGCTCTCTAGGCTGGACGTAGTGACCCTGGCCATGCCACCGAAACTCGAATGGAAATTTGATTGGGCTGCCGTATCAAAGCTCGAGGCTAGAGTGAACGAATACCGAAACGCAGTGTCCCGTGCGATTCAGGGCTTACCTCCTAAGTCACATCGAGGCGAGCCCATATCGCCAGGTGTAAAGAAGCGGAAATTCAGCGCTATCGAGCTCGAGTACTTCGGGAAACTTGAAGCGGAGGTGGAAGCAACCATCATCGCTTCGATGCGCTATCTCGACCAGCCTCCCGAGAACCGAGTGCCGCAGGATGAGCTCGCTCGGCTTCTCCAGGATAGGCTCTACCGAACAACAACAGACATGTCACTGGAGTCTGACAAGCTCTCCCCTCACTGGGCTCTGGCTCCACTGCTGTCCTTTGGCCCGGTCATCGAGGCCCAGTCCAGTCTCGTAAACCAGGAATGCATGAAGTTGCTATTTCGCTCCCACCACCTCCGGACGCATATCGACCTTCTCAGACAATCCTTCTTGCTCGGGAATGGCCTTCTCTGTAGCCGTCTCTCGCATGCTCTATTCGATCCCAACCTCAACACAGCCGAACACCGAGCCGGCGTCGCCCTCGGCGGGGGCATGATGGGTCTCCGGCTCGGAGGCAGACAGACCTGGCCACCCTCCAGCTCAGAGCTGCGCCTCGCCCTGATGGGCATTCTATCCGAGTGCTACGAGCCCCCTTACCCAGCGCCCGCTGACCAAACCGCCCCATCCCGCGGCACCAAATCCGACCTCCCGGGAGACCTGAGCTTCGCCGTGCGCGACCTCTCCCAGGAGGAAATCGACCGCTGCATGGACCCGGACTCGCTCGAGGCCCTCGACTTTCTCCGCCTCTCGTACAAGCCGCCCGCACCGCTCCGGCCCGTCATGGCCCCCACGGTCCTCCTGAAATATGACCGCATCTTCAAGTTACTCCTACGCGTCCTACGAATGCTCTACGTCGCCAACGAGCTCTTCGCCACCACCAACAGTCACACGGAAGAAAGCAACGCATCCCTCCGCTTCCGCATCGAGGCCCGCCACTTCATCCGGCAGGTCGCGTCGTACTTCTTCGACGTGGGCACCACCGCGCCCTGGCGCAGATTCGAGGCCTGGCTGGACAGGGTCGAGGCTGAGTCCTCTGCCGAGTGCGAGCCGGTCGAGCCTGCCGCCGGTGCGAGGAGAAACAATAGTAGTAATAAAAAAGCATACAGCCCCGACGCCCTCCGTGAGAGGCAGGAGCAGGTCCTGGACGAGATCATGAGTGTCTTGCTCCTGCGCAAGAGGCAGGCGCCTGTGCTGCGCCTGCTGGAGGATACGTATGGGGTCGTCTTGCGGTTTGCGAAAGGGCTGAGCCAGAGGACACGGGCGCGTGGTGCGGAAGCTGGGAAGAGGGAGGAGTCGCCTGAGGAGTTGTATCGGTTGTTTAGGAAGAAGGTCGAGGTTTTTGTCACTGTTTGCAGGGGGCTCGGGGAGAAGATGGGTACTGGTACTAGTAGTTCAGGAGGAGAAGGAGGAGGCGGAGGAAATCCGGTCGAGCAGCTGTTGGCTATGTTGGATATATCGGGTTATTATGGGAAGAGGACCGGTGTGTGATGCCATTATGAGAGGATGGCGCTGCAAAGAGACGTAGTCATACCTACGCTGGATACCCGGATATTGAGTTGTCCTACGTTTAACCACCCCGTATTCTGGCGATTTGTGTTGCTTGAATGGATGTTGGGTGGAGGTGAGAGAAGTGTATATGTTTGGAAGTGTCTTAAATATCAATAACGTACAGAGGGAGAGTCTGTGGGTGAAGGCTTTGGGTCCGGCAAAGGGGAGGAAACGAAGGAAAAGCGCAGAACAGGAAAATGAGAAGAGCAGAGCAGAGCATGAGTGATGTGAGGATGAGACTCTGGCTTATGCCACTGGACCGTTTCCATGATACAAAATCGGATAGTTGCTTGGAAGCCTTGGATACAAGCAGTATGTGTATAGCTTATACTGTGTTGCGCTAGCATATGCCCTTTCTGAGTCTCTTGAGCAATTCACGCCATCAGCAGTGTAGCCCCGACCTTCCGTGGCCATCGGCCCCATGCTTACGTGTTGGAAGACCGCCCATACGTCAACCCTTCCCTATTGACCAAATTGGACAGAGGGAAACGGCTGTGATGCTCTTATCTGTGACTTGTCGTTGCAGCGTATGTGTTGTCCGGCCGCGAACCTGACTCGCTCAGTGGAAAATCACCTGCTCGTTGACAATTTGAGTGGAGACGTCCCCGCTAAAGCCCAACAGTACTGTGTAGTATACAAGGAAAATGGCACCAGCGGACACATCTCTCTGGGATCACGCCACGAGCGTCGCTCGGAGTGAGATGCTGGCTTGTGTGTAGACTAGTACAAGTTATCCCCCGTCGGCTGGTGAAAGTGGGCCCGCAAGTTGGGAATAAGGCTTCGGTCTCAACGAGTTGGATCAGGTAGGTATTATATACGTAGGTGGTTTCAGCTATAGGGCGTTGACGAGGTAGTCCTTGAAGTTGAGACCAGGCCAGGGCCGTATCGCATAAATGGGATATCAAGAAAGGGCTCTTTACATAGTATATCTGAACATCAGAGAGTTTCAG
>MU860180.1:0-52474 GCA_033296875.1 Achaetomium macrosporum | reverse complement strand
CTTCGGATTCGTCATTGCCGTCAGAGTGGTCGTCAGCGATGTGCGCGCGGTCTTTCTTGCCATCGTCCTCACGCTTCTTGTCGAACTTGCCGTTTGTGCGTGGCTTGTCGGAACGGTCGCGGTCGCGGTTGCGGTCGCGGTCCTGTGACTTGTCGTAAGACTTGTTCTTGAAGGAAAATGAAGACTTGGAAGAAGAAGGTTGATCCTTGGCCTTGCCAGAGGACTTGTCATTTGAAGACTTCTTCAAATCGGGATACCTGCGCCGAGCGGCCAAGACCATCGAAGTGCGAGCAGTCTCAATCTTCTGCATATACTTGGCCAGGGTGTCGGTCTTCTTGGGTTCGCGCAAGAACGGCCAGAGGTCGAGATCCATCATGCCGCGGATCTGGTGCATGACGCCGTACCAGTTGGAGTTGTTGGCGTTGAGCACTCCCATGGCGCGCGAGTACCGAAGCTTGCGCTGCACGAAGTTGACCAGGGCGGCGTCATCCTCAGCAAGATGTTTGAGCAGGAGACGGCCTTTGTTGAACTTACGCTGGGCCTCCGGAAAACTCATGGCGAAACGAGTAGTCAGCGCGTCCAGCACTGCGTTCAGGCCTTGCGTACGGAGCTCGCCACGCAATGTCCCGTCCACTTCGCTGGTCCACCAGCGAGCAGCGGATCCTCCGAAGAGGGTGGGCAGGTGGTGCAAAATCTGGCGTTCCGCACTGCCGGTGGGGTCGTCTTCAACGAAGGTGTTGATGCGGTCGATGAACGAATAGACGTCGGTAAAGACGAGATTCCTACCGTCCTGCACCATGCCGGATTCGTCACGGTCCTTGTGGTCAGGGACGAAAGTGCCAATGTCGTCACGCTTGATCTTGATGCCGGATTGACTTGCCGTGGTGCCGCCGGAAAGACCGGTTTCATGGGATTCCTCGCGGAAACGGTCGGTACGCGGAGGAGGATTCGGAGGTCCGCGGTTGTCGGCAGGGCGCCGGTCGCCGCCGTCGTCGGAGCCGTGGTCGGAATCGTCGGGATCGCCAGGAGCTTGGCCACCGCGGGGGCGATTATCGTGACGCGGCCGGTGTCGGCCAAGGTTCTCTTTAGCTCCGAGCCGCACTCCGCCTTCTGAGATGGGGAAGGCGGTTTGCTGACGGGGCTGGCCACTGAGCCGATGAAGACGATCTATAGCGTCGCGCTGGTCGTCGTCGTTGAAGGGCGAACCTTCAAGGTCGTCAGAGGCAGGCGGCGCGCGCGGGGACTGCTCCATTTGCTGAGCGCGTTGGAAGTTCGCAAGCGCGTCGATACGATTGTCAAGTCGTCCCACCGATGTAACCATGTATTGCTCGAGCTTCTTGTGGTTGTGATCCAAACGCTTGCCCAAGTCCTCAGTGTCGGCAGAAACACGCTTGCTGAAAGCATTGAGGTCCCGGCTAGTTTTCGCTATGTTGGCGTCGAGTCGACCGATCAACTCGTCGATCCTCGCGAAAGATGCCTTCGTGGCTTCGCTGGCTTCCTTGAGCGCGGTACCAATGCTGTTGAACTGATCGTCGACGTTTCGGAAATTGAGACCGACGTCGCGAGCGAAGTCGTTGTTCCTGCCCTCCATATCGTGAAGGCTGGAGCTGATGGTTTGGCCGAGCTCAGCAACGCAGTAGTCGATTTTGCCGTTCAGCCATCCCGCTGTCTCCTTGTTGCCAGCGAATTTGGGGGGCAGTTTAGCGTTCATATCGGCTCGGGTGTCGAAGTGATAGTAATCTTTAGTCTGCGGTGAGGCTTGCGACGCGATGTCGTCCGACTCCTCGGGAGCGGAAGCCTCAGCTTGGAGGGCATGGGAGTCACGTTCGAGCCGCGATGCTGGCCGAGATCCTGATCTGGTGGCCGGGCGAGCCGGACGGGGCATTGCCTCGTGGTCCCGCACTTCGGACATTTCCGGTTCGGATTGGGCGCCAGGCAGGGGGTTCTTTTGACCGGGTGCAATGTCGATTTCGGAACGGGTGCGCTGCAGATTCCGACGAGTCAGGGTTCTCTCGATGTCCTTCGACATTTGCCGCGCGTGGGAGCTTGTAGCCACAGGAGGCGGGCCTTTGGTCGGCGATGCTTTGGTCGGCGACGTTACGCGTGTCACGCGTAGTGGGTTAAGGTCGTTGGTATCGGGAAATGCGCCCGGTGTCGACATTGTCGATAGTTGCGAATTACTTGATCGGTGCGGTGACAGAGGGGATTCGCGGATATGATGGGAACCTCGCAAATCCAGGGCTGAGCTCGGCAACTGTGAGGCTTCGGATCCGGGTGGTGATGAGCGACGTCGTCGCGGGTGAAGTGGTTGATCGTTCCGGGTACCTGAATTCGCCGGATTGATCGAGGGAAGAAGGTGGGTGGTCGCTCTGGGTACCTGAATTCGCCAGAGAAGCCGAGTTTGATGAGGGAAGTGGGTTGTTCAACGCGTCCACTGCAAGCGAGTACCTGAATTCGTCGCTGGCGATAGAATAGTCGAACGGAACAGATTTGCCTCAAAATCGAGTACCTGAATTCGTCGATTTTGACACAAGTCGGTTCGGTGGTTGCGATGCGGTTCGTCGCGGCCGGGTACCTGAATTCGCCGGTCGGTCCAAATCGTACCACACTGAGCCGTCGCGATGGCGCGGATTGCTCGAAAATCGTCAGACGAAGACGAAGAAGATGGTGAGGTCAAGCGGCGACAGTCGCAGCTACCATTTGATACTGGAAAACGCAGTATTGGGGGTATTGCAGAGCAATAAGTGAGAAAGTCAAAGTTGTAAGTGATGATTCTTCTTCTGTCTATCAGAGCCGCACTGCTGCAGTTGGAGACATCTCTGCATACGGGGCAGTGCGGGGTGCGGGGTGAATCCTCATCTAATCTACATGACCTCGATTCCCCCCACATGGCTCAATTCAGGTATCAAATAAATATTATAATATAACTATATTAAAGAAAAAAGAAAAAAAAGATATAATAGTATAGAAAATATATAAGTAGTGAAAGTATATAGGCTATAGCGCTAAGCCTATTATAGCTAGCTTATAATAGGATATACCTACCCAGCATTCAATTCAGGTATGGAAGGTGTGTATGCATTGGTGCACAGACTAATTTTTCCATTAGTTTACAAACTACGCTCTCGGCTTCCATAGGCTGCCCTGTTCCTTGGACACCGGACACATGGATTGACGATTCTTCTCACCGAACGAGCCGCCAGAAAACATGGTGTTTCTACTTTGCTGTGTGACGAACCTCGCAGGCCGATCCATCCAGTTTGCCGACGGAAACGCAAGTTCCTCGATTCGAGCACAGCGATGCCGGGGCCAGTCGCTGAAGTCGTTCCCGTCAACGCCCATGGTTGAGATGGGATAGCCACGGTAACCTCCTCACATGGCACCCTCGGTTCACGTCGGAATGGTGATGCGAGGCCCAGGCGGCTCGATGAAGCCGTCCTGTCAAGCCCACCATTTTGTCGTTTTGAGCACGAGCTCCTCTAAGCCCTGCTTTGCCGACGTGGATACGCTTCCTCAGCCCTATCTGACACCCGCAGCTGCGATCGAATAGAGGAGCCCAACTGGCGAATGAGTCCTCATCGTTCCCGGGCAGCTCTCCACCAGCGAACCCCGGGTTAGGAAGCTTTTTTCATTGGCCTGCTTTCGGCTGTTGTGAAACAAGGCTCCCCACCCCGTATCAGCTGAGGGGCAGGTCAACAGATGCGAAGAACCGCGTTTTCCGTCTACATCCACGACACTTGACTCTACAATAGATACCAGATTCGGCTGTGGCAGGCCGCATTCCACAGTATCTCACGTCGCCCACCGTTTCTACCCGATCTCGCTGCCCTCGGGCTCTGTTTCTTGCTCGGCTACCCCGCAGTTGCGCAACGCCGAGACCGCGCTCGACCAGACTTTGACGTGGAGACCATGGACTTTCACTCACTGATCGAGAAAGCCAAACAGGGCATCGAAGACCTGCTGCCCGGGGAGGAGCCGCATTCGCACACCAATGAGGGCCATGAATGTCACGAGGACGCCTCGCATGCCGAGTACAGGGGCAACCGCTACTCTTCGTTCGCCTCCCAGAGTTCGGGACATGCCAAGTGGTATGTCGACGGTGCCTCGTACTTCTGGGCCGTCTCCGTGGCCCTGGAAGGTATGCAGCGCTTCCTTCGCCACCAGGCTCACGCGCTAACCATACGCAGAGGCGCAAGACTACATCTACATCCTGGACTGGTGGCTGAGGTAATCCTCCTTTCCGCGGCAAGCCGAAGACTAGCGCCACTGACGATATGCAGTCCAGAACTGTACCTGCGTCGGCCCCCTGCTCGCAATGAGCGCTACCGGCTGGACAACATGCTCAAAGCCGCTGCTGAGCGTGGCGTGCGGGTCTATGTGATTGTGTACAAGGAGGTGCCCCAGGCCTTAACACGTGAGTCCGAAACCTGGGATACCCTGAGATGAGTAGAGACTGACAGCAGCAGTGGACTCGGCAGTAAGACACCTGACCACTCCAACCTGGCCAAACTAACAGACCCCAGCACACCAAACACGCCCTGGAAGCTCTGCATCCGAATATCAAGGTCTTTCGGCACCCTGACCACTATCCAAGCGGCGGCCACGTTGTACAGGGCCTCCAGGAGATCCACTCCGGTTTGCAGAACTTCAGTTTGAAGACATTCGACCTCGCCAGGGCGTCTGAGGATGTCCTCAAGAGCCTCTACGGCACTGCCGAGGACACCGTCCTGTACTGGGCGCACCAGTAAGCACATCCCGAATTCTGCATCCCCTCTCAAGCTGCCCCGTGAGCGGGGTGGCCCCCGGCAGCGGTTCTCCCTGGAAGTCTTTAGGGCGGTACGATGTCTGACACCGGTGGTTAGTGAGAAGCTGTGTCTGATCGACGGCCGAGTGGCCTTCATGGGAGGCCTGGATATGTGTAGGTGATCTCCGATGATGACAGGAAACGGCTGCTAATGTCTTCAGGCTTCGGAAGATGGGACACCAACAGTGAGTAGGCCCTTTGAGCATAGGAGGACCCAACTCACACATCAGGCCACCCTATTGCGGACGCGCATCCTGGCAACGTCGACGACATCATATTCCCGGGGCAAGATTACAATAACGCAAGGGTCTACGACTTCGAAGACGTCAACAAGTGGGAGAACAACAAGCGTGAGTGAGGCGTTTGAGGCTCACCCCTCCCTTCCCGCATTTTTCTCTTGAGTTTGAGCTGACGAACCTAGTCGACCGCACCAAGAGCTCGCGCATGGGCTGGTCCGACATTAGCATCAGCCTGTCGGGGCCCATCGTGGACAGCCTGGCGATCCATTTCACCCAGCGATGGTGAGTAGAGAGAGGCTAGCACTTCCAAGGGCACGCTAACCGGTGCTAGGAACTTCATCTTCAACAAGAAATACATCTCCCGTGACATCGGAAAGTACCAGCTGCTAGAGGCACCGCAATCTCATCGCGACGCTGCCCGCGGTCTCTTGGATGACGGGCAGCAATATTTTGGAGGCCTGCACGAACGCTTTTCTCGTCATATGCACCGCTTCATGGGCGACGAGGACGAAGGGGGTCATCGCAGGCCGCAGCGGCACAGCGACGGTGCCCATATCCAGCTGACTCGGAGGTAGTCTCATCTCACCCCCCTATACGGTGCGTTTCTAGCTGACCCGCGCAGTTGCTGCCAATGGTCGTTGGGTGTCGACACGGAGCACTCGATCGCCAACGCATACATCGAGGCCATCAAGAATGCTAGACACTTTATCTACATTGAGAACCAGGTACGCCGCATCCTCTGATGGTTGAACGAGCGCTCACCATTGCAGTTCTTCATCACGGCGACGTCGGACAGACAGAAGCCCGTCGCCAACAAGATTGGCCGGGCCATTGTGGACCGCATTCTCCGCGCCCATGAGAATGGCGAGGATTTCCACATCATAGTCATGATGCCTGCTGTGCCCGCCTTCGCTGGAGATCTCAAGTCCGACGGCGCCTTGGGTACCCGGGCCATCATGGAGTTCCAGTACAACAGCATCAACCGTGGAGGCCACAGCATTATTGAGACGTTGCGGAACTCGGGTGTCGACGATCCCCACAGGTACATCAACTTCTACAACCTGCGCAGTTACGACCGGATCAACACCAGCGCCGTTATGGGCCGCGCGGAGCAGGAGAGCGGGGTCCGATACCAGGAGGCCCAGCGGGGGTACGATGAGCGCTATCAAGGATATGACTATGAGCGCGACCAGGGATACGGTCGTGGTAATAGCCGACGTGATGAGTATGGGAGGGGCGAGGGATATGGCCGTGATGACCGGGGTGGTGAGTACGAGCGGGACGATGGATACGGCCGTGGTGATGACCGGCGTGGTGGGTATGGGCGGGATGATGGATATGGCCGCGGTGAGAGCCAGTATCGCCGTTACCAGGAGGCAGCCAGCCGTCTCTCCGACCAGACCTGGGACACCATCTCGGCGTGCTATATGGAGAACGGGCCGGACCTGCGCAGCATCCCCTGGACTGGCTCACCCGAGGACGAATTCAATGCCTTTGTCTCGGAGGAGCTGTACATTCACAGCAAGGTCCTCATTGCGGACGACCATCTCGTAATCTGCGGCTCGGCCAACCTCAACGACCGCTCCCAGCTCGGCAATCACGACAGCGAGATCGCCGTCATCATCGAAGACCCGACACCCGTGGAGAGCACCCTGGCCGGGCGCCCTTACACGGCCTCCGCCTTTGCAACCTCCCTCCGTCGCCAGCTCTTTCGCAAGCACCTCGGCCTCCTGCCCGACCAGCGCCCGGATGCGGCCAACCGCAACTGGACGCCCGTGACGCACGATCCGGTCAACGAGTACGACTGGGACTCGCCCGCCGATAGGCTTGTACAGGATCCACTGAGCAGGGAGTTCCTCGATTTGTGGCGGAGCACGGCACGGCGGAACACCGAGATCTTCAGCCGAGCGTTCCATCCGGTGCCTAACGACGAGGTTCGCACGTGGGAGGACTACGACCGCTTCTTTTCCAAGCACTTTGTCATCCCGGGAGAGCCGGCCGAGCAAGCGCAGGAGGGATACAAGCAGGGCAAGGTGGACTATGGGCACGTGGTCAGGGAGGAGTTCCCTGGCGGAGTGGACGAGCTGAAGGAATGGCTGAGCGGGATCAGGGGCACTCTGGTCGAGATGCCGCTGCAGTTCCTGATTGAGGTGGACGACTTGGCTAAGAACGGGCTGGCCTTGAATAGCCTGACCGATGAGCTCTACACCTAGTTAGATGTCGTTGGATGTCTAGCAAAGCCATCTACGATGCTTTGCAGCAATTTCTTTGTTAGCTAGCGGTAGTCTACTTTGCGAAGAATTGGTTTGGTCATCACGCGCATCTTCATTCTGAGAAGGCTGCTGGGGAGAAGAGCAGAGCAATGATCTACTCTATCCTTCTTTCATTCCCATGGACGCCTTACCACCAAAGGCCTCGGCAGGAGTCATGTTGCATCCAAGTCAGTACATACTACGATAGCCAGCATCAGCAGTGGCTACGACGAAGAGGGCACTTGACCGGTCTCCTTTTCCCTTTTATTGCTACCCGGACCTATCTATGCCTCTAAATAGCGCCCATCCCAGATCTGCACCCTAGTCATTATCATCCAGCCGTGGACAGTCATCAAAGTCGACCCAACGCCCGGCTGACCAGCCAAACCAGTATCCCAAGACAAAAGCAACCGTAACGCCTTGCGCCTCGTGTACCCGTGGATTCCACGCCAATGTATCGCATGTCCCGTTGTATGCCGTCATACGGCCATAGCATCCGAAACCGGGCACCCAGTGCCACCAACCACCCCATATCACACCAATATCCGTGGTCACGCACGAGGCGTAGAAGGAATTGACTTTGTTCCCACCAAAATCCAGAGAAGCGTGCGCAGAAGAGGGTGAACCACCCCATGCGGAAGTGATAGTGAGTTGTGCTGACTCACTCCCGCACATCCTCGACGTCATCAACCCTCTTCCCGCCGTCCCTGGGGCCCCTCTTGACCGAAAAGCACTGCACGGCCCCGACCACCGCCACCAGGGCGCTCCCGTACCACGCCAGCGCCGTGCAATCCATCTTCTTGCCGACCGCATACAGATAGCCCGCCACAGGCGGCGCGACCATGCGGCAGGCGGCGCCAGCGCTCGCCGCGAGGCCGTTCACCTTGCCCAGCACGGTCAGCGTGGGCGTGGCCTCCTTGATGAGGATGAGCAGCAGCGGGTAGAGCAGGATGGAGAAGAAGTTGCGCACGGCCAGGCATGCGTAGATGGCCGGGTACAGCAGCGCGTCGGGAACGTAGAGCAGAAAGGGCACGACCACGTAGGCGATTGGATGTAGCACCGTGATGAAGAGGAACAGCCGGTACACGCCGACGCGCTCGGCCGTGATCGGGAAGACGACCGCCTGCATGAAGAGTGCGATCGCGCCCTGCACGGCCATGATCATGCCGACGGATTGCAGGGACAGACCGAGCCCGCCGGGGGAGTAGAAGGGGTTTCCGCGGGTGAGAGCGAGGGAGTGGAAGGGGACGCGGTCATCTTCGAAAAAGATGGGCAGGAGATGGTCGTAGGTCATGGAGTGGTACGTGAAGATGGAGAGGGAGAGGACGATGGCCATGATGCGCTTGTTGAAGATGCTAATGGGCTGCTTTTCCGTTTCGGTCATGGAGGAGGACGGGATGTGGGAGTCGCGGGAGCGCATGGTGCCGTAATTTTCGTCGCGGAGATCGACAGCTGGGCGCTTCATGGCGTCAGATGTCTCGATGAGTGGCGTGTTTTCCGAGAGGAACGTGTCGTCTGGCAGGAGCACGCGTGGCTGCATGTCGGGATGCGTCTCCTCCAGCAGAAAGTAGCCCAGCAGGATGCTCACGAAAAGCATGCCGGCGCAGATAAGGTTTGGCAGAAGGTAGGGGAACCGCTCGAACAGGGAGCCCTTGGGGAATAGGTCGGGGTACGACTCGTGCGGGTCTGCGAACAAACCCCCTATCATGGGGCCGATGATCGTGCCGACGCTCCAAACGAAGGGCACTATGAGGTCAGCACGTCGCCAAACAGTAGGAAATGCGATGTGTGGCACTTACTAATCGAGTACGCACGAGCTGCTCTTAAGTTAGCATCCGAACACCAGACAGAAAGGGCCGGGCAAACTTACGCTCATGCTCTGGTTTGGTAACCAGCTCGCCAACCATGGTCTGAATGACGGCGATGTTGCCGTTCAGCAGCCCGCCGATGGCCCGCCCAACCAGCGCCACCCAGATGTTGGACGCAAAGCCGACCATGACCATGCTGAACATGGTGCCGACGCACCCCAGCAGCAGGACGGGTTTCCGGCCGATCCTGTCGGACAGGCCGCCCCAGTACATGCCCATCAGGGCCTCCGCCAGAGAGAAGGCCGAGATGAGCAGGCCGGCGTAGAACGAGGCGTCATCTTCGCTGCCGATCTGGAAGCGCTTGACGAGAGCCCAGGCATATGGGAAGATGGAGGTGAGCGCGATGGGCTCGGCGAGACGGACGATGGCTGTTAAATTAGCTTTCCGCTCCGATATAGACGGGAAGTGGAGTCATGGGACCTACCTAGCAGGAAGAGCTGAACGGTGGGAAACTCATCCGGGTTACGGGGACTTGTTCTTCTTGTTAGAGTCATTGCTTCGCAATCAGGCTTCACTCTTACGCAGTTCGCAGCACCTGATAATCGTGGTGATGCACCGCTGCCGCTCGCTCTGCCGCTCGAGTGATCTACGACTTGAGTGTAGGAGAGATCACTAGCGAGGCGTGTTTGGAGATGTAGTGTTTGGTGGAAAAGGGTAGTGTGGCAACACCATGAGTGGCTCGGGATTTAAACGGGCTCGCCTGTCGATGAGGGGGTAAACACGGTGCCACATGCGGAAAATTTTGGGACGACCGGGCCGGCTGTTGATATGGACTGTGCATCGAGCAGGGAACAGAGTGCGACGGTTCTCGGTGGTTCCAGGCACAGTCTGCGAACTGTCCGACCGACCTAGCTACAAAAGTGCTCTGGGCTTCCCCTCTTGCCCCCTCCCGTCCTTCGGATACGGCCTTTCATTGCCGGGGTTGGTCAACCGCTAGTCAGTGCAAGCACCGGCCGCTCTGCATTCTGCATCTTGCATCTCGACGGCAGCGAGCGGATTCTCCCCGGCGCATTGTTGTCAAGCTATCGGAGACAGAGTGGTGCTGTGCCCCTCCGAGGTGGTGTTTGGTGGGGCCCGGGCTTCGGACCGGGATGCCCCGCTCAACTCAAATCCACTGTGCGGACACGGTGCAGATTAGGGTTGGCCCACACCACAGCAACGTCACAAGCCGGTTCGTCTCACCACGTCACCAGGCTCGAAAGATTGTCGTGCGACTGAGCATTGCGTGCCAATTGCCTACATCTCTCATCGGAGCAGCGCTTTCTTTTCCATCAGACGGCAGACGTACTTATCGGCGCCGGAAGCAGTGGCCGCACCTGAGATGGAAGCGGACAAAAAAAAAGTGCGTCTGTTTGGATGATGTCCACAAGATCTGCACGATGAATATTATCGTCCGGGGCCCTTGCTATTCATGCACGCTAGCAATGCCAAGATTGTGTGGGGAAAGCTGCGATGCAACGTCCGAGAACTTGTCGTATCTTCGCGCTCAAACCATTTTCGTCAAGTCATGGAAACACCCGGATTGGCTGCCGACCGTCATCTTTGGCTTCACCGTCGGTCTGGAACACAGGACCGCGCGTATCTCGGCTGGACGTCGGGCGCATGACTCTTTGTGGTGTTTTCAGCCCCGAAGAAATATCAAACCGAGCGGTGAGTCCCAATCAGCTCGGCCAAGGAAGCTTGCTGCCATGGCTACTGCCCCTCTGGCGACACACTGATGCTGTTCTACGCGAGTGGTCAGCCCAGCCTCCCAACGGCCGCCGGCACCTGTTGGAAAGTCTGTCACTTACACTACTACAGTACGTTCTCCAGAGATGATATGCTGCGTTATCCTGTCACACACGTGATTCCGCAGGCTGGCATCGCCGACACCGGGAAGCGTGCGATGTAACACACAGCTCCTTCCGACACAGATAAGTTAAGGACGATAATGGCCCATCTCGGGTTGATTTCTGTATCCGTACGCTCAATAGCAAGCCAGAGGCTTATCGGCCATCATTATCGTACAAGGACCCGCCCTTCCCTTACTCGATGCGTGCTGCGGCTGGACTCAGTGGACTGCAACCTTGGATATGCATGGTGCCGACCTGCATTCGAGGCTCTTTAGCCGAACCAGCTTGTCCATCCGCAAAGGCCGGTGTCGCTTTGGTGTCAGGCCTTGCCGGCTCCACACCGTGGACGTGAAGCAGACGTCACTACGCTGCACCATTCGACAGAGAACGGGATAGCAACAATGTCAAGCGCCAAAGAGACGCCGAAGAGAGACCGCTGCTCTGCCTTCCCGGACGGGTATGTCGGATACTTCCCCAAAGCAGCACCATCACGGCCGAATGGCTATCTCCCTCCATATCGTCGCTGTGCTTCTCAGGATATATCTACCCGGGGAAAGCAGATGTATACAAGTAGGCTCGCTGGGTTGCTAGCGTACGATGGAATCGGGCAGCATAACACCTACCCTAGCCCTCTTGCGATATTGGCGGCTAGGCCCACGACCGCGGCATGCCCTTGACCACCAAGAAGTTCCTTACTGCAAGTCGCGGCCTGCAGGCCATGTCGTGCAGCTGTGACTGCAAGTTTCGACAGGAGTGATATTCTCTGCGGATATCGAAAATCTGGAAACAGCTGGAGCTAGGAGCCGGCGTATGCAGTATCACCATCATTGGGAGCCACAAGCACAAACTCGGCTATACTCGGGTCCGATCGCGGTTAAAGCTTCTAGAGCAGGAAGCCAAGATTGGCAATCGAGTGAGCTCTCTTGGTCGTCCCTCGATTCCCTCCTTTTGATGAACGGTCCGAGGGTTTACATAGGGAAGACGTAGGCAGGCTTCAGCCTGTCTCGACCCCAGGTCATGTGCTATCACCTAGGTTCCCGCCCAACCTCGCCGGCCGCCCATATAGATACCGCTGACAAACACTGCTTTGTGTTAGGTATACGAAAGGCCGCCGCCAAGCCGTTCGACGAGCCGGTCTGTCTGATGATCGCCCGGTTCGCCACTCCGTCCAATCATCCTTGGCGGTGCCGGGACACGTACCCGAATGTCCCAGAGAGGCGTCATTGTCAGAATGGGTTCGGGCTGCGAATAGATGTAATAGCCACAATTGTATATGTACGTACTCTGTTGCTCCTCACGCCCACTAACTGAGCTTATCCGTGCGTCAAGGATGTTGTAGTACCCAAGCTTGAACGTCAAGCTCTAGTATCTTCCGTATATAGTCCAACTCTACTGCTCGACATTCAAACCCTAGTCAAGACCGCTACCTAGCAAGTCTAATGCTTGTACTCCATCTTACCATCCCCGATAACCTTCCAAAACTCCTCCACAAGTTCCCTTTGCCCTTTGCTGGCGCCCCTCACCGCCAGGTACACCCGCGAATCGAGCTCTGTTTCCCAACCCCCGGGATTCCCGCTTACCATCATGCCGCCGGCCTCGTTCAGGATACACCACCCAGCCGCGACATCCCAGGCATAGCAACCCCCTTCCCAGTAGATATCCAACTGGCCCGCCGCGCAAGCGCACAGATTCAGCGCCGCACTGCCGAGCGACCTCAGCCCGCCAACCATACCCCCTCCACTCTCCCTCGAAGCAGCCAACTTCCGGAACGTCCGCGCCTTCAGCTCAAAGTTCTCCCCGTCCCTCTGACTCCCCCACTCGATCGACACCAGCGCCGAGCTCAGATCCCCCAGCGGCGGCGGGTTCGCCCCACCCAGCGGTAGCCTCACCTTCTCCCCCTTGCCCTTCCCGTCCTCAAGCGACGCATTCCGCTGCATGTACGCCCCCTTGCCTTTCACCCCGGTAAACAGCAGATCCTGGAACGGGTTATACACCACGCCGACTGCAGGCACGCGGTCGACGACCAGGCCCAGGGAGATGCATGCGTTGGGGAAGGAGTGCACGAAGTTGGTAGTGCCGTCGATGGGGTCGACGACAAAAGTCGGCGCGTCGGTGATGCGCGTGACGCCCGCTTGGTACGTCTCTTCGCCGACGAAGGCGAAGGAGGGGAAGGCGGCGCGCAGGCGGGTCGAGACCATGCGCTCGACGGCTTGGTCGGTTTCTGTCACGATGTCGACGGCTGAGGGTAAAGACGGGGTTAGTGGGAGGGTGATACCTTAACGTGGGAGTGGACGGGAGAGGGGATGTACACACCGTTCAGCTTGGTGTCGGTCGAGATGCTGCTCGGGTTCGCCGCGAGGATCATGCGGCCCGCCTCGAAAGCGACGGATACCAGGGTGTCGTGGACTTGTTGGAGGTCAACTGCTGCCATTTTAGCGTCGTTAGGGAAGCGGAAGGGGTTGTATCCGATGACGGGTGTGTTTGGTGTTCAGCGTAGAGAAGTGAAGCCCCGCAGGGCGCTCAGGGGTCATGGAGAGGCAGCGGGGTAGCTTTTGGGCTGCGACGTCAGGGTTCCACTAGGGGACAGGGGTAACCACTCCGCTGCTGGCTCAAGCACGCTCACGCCTACCTGGCGCTATCACTTTATAGAACCCGTAGACATGGAGTCGAAGGTCTTCGCAGTGGATAAACCATGCTAGACAGAAGTCTAGGAGCGCGTCTTTTCGACAGTGACTCAACTTCGCGTGGACAGAGCCGGCCCCTGTTTTGGAGCAATCTTGATACCCTAACCCTGAACCTGCAACTGAGCCTGGGGGCTCCGGCCATTGCGGTGCACTGCGAGACAGGAGGTGCAAGGCTCTGGGTGTTGAGATTTGACGAAGCAATCTCATACCTCGCCTACGGGACACTGTTCTCTCCATGGGCCGTCTGTGGGCAAGTGTATGAAAGCTAGTCCCGCCACCACAAGTCCTGTGGCCCGAGAGCCAGTACCAGACCAGGAGGATTGCATTATGAGAGCTGGGGTTGAAGACGGCAGATGGAATATCCGATGTCTTTTCCAGACCAGACGCGCAAATGACAGAGAAACAAACCGCCGGCCAAACTCCCTCCCAAAGCCCAAACCAGGTCCCTCCCAAGATAGCCGAGCGCAATCTGTCGCACAGTAACCCGCCCAGATACAAACAGCAAACAGTAACACAAGCACCTCGTAGCCTACCAAAACGCAACGAGCCCACCGCCCTCCACATCACACATCCTCTCGAAATATCGACTTCCTATCGTCCGCCGCTTTCCTCGCCGCAAACGACGCCCTACCATCCACGGGCCGCGGACTGACCCCCCTCAAGCTGAGGTTAGTCGACTCAGCGTCGTCATCAAACGGATTAACCTTCCCCGCCTGCGCAGGTGCCGGCGACCGACTGCGCGTGCGGCCCCTCCTCTCCTCCTCCGGCTCAACGGGCAAGTTCATCTGATAGCCCTCGCCATCCGGCCTCTCGTCGTGCCCAAGCCCAAGCCCACCACCACCACCAGCAGGCGGATGTGGCACCAGCCCCAGCTCGCGCTCCTCCTCGTACGGGTTGTACCCGCCCACGCGCGTGTCCCAGGCGTCGTCCGGATCGAGGTGCTGGAAGCCGCGGGCGCGGGCGTTGGCGGTGCTCGAGTAGCCGGCGTTGTAGGGCGACGAGCCCTCGTAGGCGCCGGCGGCGGTGCGGGTGTTGCGGTAGCGCATGAGGCGGATGCGGTCGTTGATCCAGCCGATGAGGCCGCCGGGCGCGGGGGACGGGGCGCCGTAGGAGGCGGAGGAGGAGGAGGATTTGAGGAAGGGGATGTACGATTTCAGAGGCGGCGGGGGAAGCTGTGGTGGTGGATCCCGGTTGTTAGTTTGCTTGCGACCTGAAGGAAGGCAGCAGACGGGGTGAAAGGGTAGGTAGAGCTGACCCCCAATCTTGAAGCGCGAACGCGGGTGAAGATGACCCATGCGACGCCTGCCGCTAGCAGCAGCAGGACGATCGCGAGCACGACTGCGCCTGCTGTGTTCATGGTCCTCGTGGATGCGGTCGGTCGGACGGAGTCAGAAGCAAGCGCACGTCTCGGTTGGGATGCGCGGGCGCGCAGGAGGCATTGGGTGCGAGGTCACTATTGCTGGGGAGATCATGGAATCCGGATGAAAGAAGTATGTCGGTCGCTGCGGCCCAGCTTCGTGTCTCTGCTGGCTGTCTTTGGCTGCTTCCGAGGTGCCCGAGCCTGGCAGCCGCAAGCAGCTCAGCCCACCACTTGCCCGCTCGGTGCCCCACCCGACGCCAAGCCGTCGTATAAATAGAGCTGTGTTAGCGACAACTCCATGATTTCATCTAAGGTATGGAGTGCTCGCTTCACTATCCTGGTGCGCTTTCGGGGACTCTAGCACTTGCGCTTGTGCCTGGTTTGCTGTATGTGGCAGCATGCGTGGCGGCCTAGGAACTGTCCTCAGTTCCCTGGCGTCATCCCAGACGACGCACTTCATCCCGTAACCACACGCAGTCTATATTCCTCAACGTAGGGTATCAAACAAAACACATACCCCACTTCCCATCCCCCCTCGCAAACGCCATGCTCTCGACAAACCTCCCAAGCTCACAGGTCCCTCGCTCATCCGCACCGCAGCTCTTCAGCCGCATTACCCGATCATTCACCAACACCCTGACCCTCTCCTCCCCACGGCTATGGTTATGCTCCCCGCACCGCATCTTCTCGACATACACCCTCGCGGCAAACGGCACGGCCCAGCTCGCCGCAAACCCGCCCACCTCCTCCGGCCCGCGCCTGGTGGTGTTATCCAGCATCCCGACCCCGTCATACACGCCCAGCGCCCCGAGCACGCCCATCATGTCATTATCATGACTAAAATCGGCATACAGCGCCCTGTCGAGCGGGAAGGTCCTCGCGTCCGCATTCAGCGTGCGGTTCGTGCTGGTTCCGTCGCGCACGGGCGACCGCGTGAGCCGCGCGAGCAGCTCGTTGACGAACCCTACCCCTTGCGTCGGACCGAGCGGGTTGCCCGGCCCGAAGCCGTACCATTTGCCCAGGGACTGGTAGTAATCGTAGGATTGCCACTCGGCGAGCGTGAAGAGACGGCAGAAGGGGGAGAGCTGCCCGGAGGGGGAGGCGACGGTCTCGAAGGGGCAGAGGTCCATCAGGGCGATGGTGTCTGCGTCGGAGAGGTTGGCGCCGGGGAGGTGGGCGTTGAGGCGGGCCGAGATGGGCGGGGTGAAGACGGATGCGTAGGTGGACTGGGCATCGCTGCCGACGGAGGAGTAGATGCCGTCCTCGAAGGCCGGGCAGAGGCTGTGGTGCAGGGTGTTGTTGGTGGTCGGGTTCTCCGGGATGATGACCATCTCGTAGGGGAAGTCGTGCGGTGCGGTGGCCTTGCGGTCGCCGAGCAGGGCGTCGTGGTAGCCGCGCGTGAAGTTCTGGGCCGAGTGCACGACGCGCTCCTGGCCGGCGGTCCGCACGAAAGGGATGGCCTTGCGCGCGAGTGACCGGTAGCGGCGGTAGAACTTGAGGCCCGAGTTGACCATCTGCTGCTGGCCCATGCGGGTCAGCTGGTCTGCGCCCAGCGTGTAGTGGTAGGTCTTGAGGAACTCGTAGCCCGGGCCGTATGAGGTGACCGAGTCGTGGATTCTGTCCATGACGCTGGCATAGAAGTCCGCCCTGTGCTGTGTTGGGGCCCTCGCACCGTGGCGGGAGAGCACTTGGACAAAGGTCACTTCGCAGCCCTTGGGGACCGAGGCGTCAATCTCGGATGGCGCCGAGAAGTAGGGCGAGTACTGGCCCCAGGAATGAGAGAGTGCCTTGCCGCACTGAAAGCCCCGGTCAGGGGTATCACATCGCCGAGGCGCGGATCGTCTGGCAACGTTAGCTTAGGAGGAGCAGAACCAAGACACGAGAGACGTACGAAAACCCTGCAGCCAGAAAACCAATCGTCACCAGCAGCAATAGGACGGCAGCGAGCTTGAACACACGTCTGGTCCGTTTGTGTCGAGCATTCGCTTGTTGGTCGGCAGGAGTATGGCCGGTCTGGACCTCAATGGAGGACTCATTGGGTCCTTCATCGCCCGGGAGGGGCGTGTATCTGGAGCGGCCCCTCCGGAAGTAGTCCACGAGGGAGGGCATCGTGAGACAAAGCAGCCCGAGTCTCAAGTGCAACGGAGCTTTTGCAGGGGTGACGCTGACGCGCAATGCCGGTCATACATGCCCAATGGCATATACCTCGACGGCGAAGCTACGGCTCTTTCTCCCTCCAGATATGACGACTCGATGCCCAGCATCGATAGATGTGCCAACGTCCACGGGTAGACCGCCATGAGCCATTGACAGGGCGAGCCGGCCAGCTGGTGCTGTGGGTCCGTCAGACTGAAGTTCACTGAACCCATGTGGAAAGGCCCACTTAAAGCGGACCCACACCTCAGCCCCTGGCAAGCCGATCGGGTGGTGGGGCATCAGGTTCACGCCTCATGGATTCCTTCCAGAAGGCGACGGGCCGACAGCATAGCCAACAGCGGCCATATAAATGGCCTACATTTGTATGTAGAGAGCCTACCAGTTGTTGGTGTAGTCCACAATGCAGCTTTCCTGATTACTTCATCTTCCCTTTTGGTTGCGGAACCAGCAGCCAGCTGATGGTCATGGCTGCGATCAAACCCACCAGAATCGGCTGCATCACCGAGACGCCTGCCTTCGCTCCCAGCACACCTGTTACAACGGGGAAGAGGGACCCGCCCATCTGAGCAAAGACAAAAACGAAGGATATGGCGGTTGCGCTTATCTCGGCTGGGAACAGTTGCGTGCCGACCGAGACGGCCTTGTCGCGGTCAGTTTCATCTCGAGCTCGGTCAGGAGGGGCACTTACAGTCGCAAATAGGGGGCCCGAGAAGAAGCCGAGCAAGCTGATGGCAACGGATGCTGCAATGATGTTGGGCACTCTGTGTCTCGTCAGCTTCGTGCATATGCCTCGCCCGGGGACCACTCACAGCCAGAAGAGCAGCTGAAACCCAAGACAGAGCACACAATACAGCGCCACCATCTTCTTCTCCCCAAACCTGTGCGTCGGCTCGGGAAGCAGGATCCTCCCCAGCAAGCATCCGCCACTGAATCCAGCCGGGACGTATCCCATCTGCGCAATGTCCCCATTCCTGACATCCACGAGATACTCGACCACCCACCCGCCCGCTGTCACCACAACGCCCAGGTAGAAGAAGAAGAAGATGCTCAGAAGCCAGACACTCCGTTTCCGGAGCGTGTCCCGGATCAGTCTCGAAGCGCTCTTTCTCCCTTCCTCTTCCTGCGCGTTACCCTCCTGGCCCCTCTTGTTAGCTCCCGCAAAGCCCAGCATATCCCTGAACGCAACCAAGACCAGCGCCAGATTCATCACGCCCAGCCCAAGCGGCACGGTATAAAACAGCCACCACCTGCTACCCTCGCCCGGCTCTCCGGCCGTCGCAGCAATACTGGCCGCTCCAAACGGCGCCACCAGACACCCAGCCATGTACATGGCATGGATGAACCCAAGCCATCGATGCGCCGATTTCTTCTTCCCATTCCCCCTCCCTTGCCCGTCCCCTTGCCCGTCCACTTTCCCGTCCACTTTCCCGTCCCCCTCAAAAAGCGACGCAACAAACGTGTTCCCATACGTATCCTGATACGCCTGCCCCAGACTGGTCAACAAGAAAGTAGACACATACAGCCCGAACGGCGGGACCGGCCACGCCCGCAGCGCGTGTGCCGCCGTCTGCAGCAGCGCGCCCAGCGCCAGCATCGACCCCAGGCGCAGGCGCTGCGCGAGGTGCGTCGCCGTGACGGCGGCGAGCAGCCACCCCGCCAGCGTGGCGCCGTAGAGCGAGGATACCACGGCCGTGGTGATGTCGTAGGAGCGGATCAGGTGCGGGATGAGCGCGCCGAGCGAGCCGTCGTTTACGCCGGCTACGAAGAAGGAGATGCCGGCGGAGAGGAGCTTGAGGAGTGTGCTATGGTCTAGGCGGGGGCCGGGGGTTTCTTCTTGGGGGGATGGCGCGGGTTCATTGTCGTCGTTGGTGAAGGTGGTGGTGGTGGCTGCGGGCCGGCCGCGGAGGATGGATTCTTGTCCGAGAGTTTCTAAGGGTATGGAGGGTGAATCCTCTTGGACTGTCACCGCGGTTGTTGTGGTGGACATTGTCACGTTGAACTTAATTGGGTTTGCACAGAGTAAAAGAGAAAGCGGTAGATGATTGAGTGGTCAAACTATCGGGACACCGCACGGGTGAAATTTCTCAATGCTCAAGTCCTCGGGGTTGAAAGATCTCCAGCCATGTCGGCCCCGGGCACTTTACGTACTGTGTATATGGGGACAAGGATCGGCGGAGCAACGCATCAGCGTGCCGAAATGGCTAATCCTCGGACAATACCACGGGGCGATCTGCGTCCGAGACGGAGAGCATCGTTCTAGCACCGTAAGGTAGACTTCGATTCGGGGTCCAGGAGCGGATTGAAAACATGGCTGCATTCCGGTCAAAGAGGAGGAAGCTATTGAACCATGTCAGGTTTTCCGGAAGGTTTGCAAGTGGTTCTAGCAGGGTTACGCCATACATCAAGAGCCAAAGCAGCTCTCCGGGACCGTTGGCGTGATAGCCCATCCCCTGTCACCACTTCACTGAAGCTCTGGAGACGATAGCATACCTATCCATGAGCTTATTGAACAGAGCTTTCTGTCATGTGGGATAATCCCATCTTTGCAAGGTTCCAGCCTGCACCATTGATCATCACTCTGGCATCACAGAAAGCGGGATCCCCGCCTCGGCTCAAAATAGAACAGCGCACATACTCATTGGTACGGCACAAGCTGTCAAACCGTCGGCAGAGCTCTGGGAGCTGTTTGCCTGTTCTGTAATGTCGCTGGGAGCTCTAGCACCGTGGCCTCGTGCCACTTCTGCAAGACCCGGCTAGCCGAGTGAGACACAGAGCGGCTAGGCAATTTCAACAGGATCTCCACAGGACGTGATATTGATTCAAGACATGCACCTTCCGGCGGCTATGTACCACACTCTCGCGCGACTCAATACAGCAAAAGCCTCTTGCAATACTTCGTATGCTCGCTTGTCTAAGCAAGCGGCACCCTACCTCTATAAACGGTATCGACACAACGCAACGCCATGGTATCATAGGTAACCGCCTAGTCAAACAACCCCCCATTACTCGGATTGCATCCGACGCCAAGCATCCAGCTCGACTTGACCAGGCCATCCCTTTTGCTGTCTCTATCCCTAGCCCAGCCCAGCTGCCCAATACAATACAACGGGTATACCCTCAATACAAGTAGTAACAACGAAAACTTAGAACGCGACACCCACGCTCAGCGGCCGGTGTCCGTTCGGATTAGCAACCCCCAAGCCACCGCCAACCTCTTTCTCAAACTCCGCCTTCGCAACACCAATGACAGGTGTCATGTGCCTCGACCCGGCCTTGGGCGTCTGCTCGGGAGACCATGCCGTCGTAGTCGGCACCGTCTTGGCCTCGTCCTCGTCGTCGCCCGTCGTCCACGTGTACACGGACGACGAGGTCTCCATGCTGGTGCGCGGCAGGCCCTCGGGCGGCGCCACGCACTGGTAGAAACCGTCGCTCTCTTTGACGGGACGCGGAGAGTAGGTGGCGGCCGTTGTTGGTGACGAGTCGTCAGCGCCCTCACTTTCGCCTTCGGGACGGAAGAGCCAGTTCGAGACGTGCGAGAAGGACTTCTTCTTCCGCAGGGGTGGCCGCAAGACGAGCGGGAGGGGCGGTGCCAGTGGGCGCTCCAGGTGTTCGTCGCCCCTCTCGGAGGAGGTGTCGCAGCGGGACGCGGCGTAGGGCGTGTGTGGTGGTGGGTGCGAATGGAAGGCGGCCGCTGCCAGCTCGAACGTCTTTTCTTTGGCGTTCACGTTTGGCATGTGTGATGGTGCCGTGTGAGGGCGGCCGTCTACGCTGAGACGCTCGGCAAAAGATGGTGCTGCGGCGGGGAGCGCAGGGATTGAGGGCATGGGCTCCAGACCTGCAAGAGTTAGTGAGAAGGTTAAGCCCATGAACACACCTAACATACCTCGCATGTCGTATCCGGTCGACGGCCGGCTCCCCAAGTAGATGCTCTGCCGCTCGATCAACGAGTTGATCTCGGCCTGCAGCCGCTCCTTCTCAATGAGCGCACTGGCTATGCGCTCGACGATCCTCTCAGTACTCGGCGCCGTGTACGCACGTGCCCGCGACTTGGGCGGTATCCTGGGCGGACTCGTGCTGGCGTCCGAGAGGCCGGAACCCTGCCGCGGTAGCCTCGGCGGAGTCATGCTGGCATCAGACATGCCGGAACTCTGCCGGCCGTGCCTCCGCGGAAGGTGGAACGACATGGACGAGTAGCTCCGCTCGTTTGTGAGGGTCGTGCCGCTGCTGGCGTCCCATCGCGAGCTGTTGGCCGTGTGGGCGCGTGGCGGCGGGGTGATATCGCATTCGAGATGTGGTAGGATGGGGGATAATCGGTTCTGCGGCTGGTAGATGCTCAGCTCGATCGGCCGGAACGACCGAGGGCGGGGGCGGGCCGCCGGCGGAGGAAACTGGAAGGACTCGGATTGGACGTGACGGAAGTCCGTTGGCCCGGATATCTGGAGCCGGCGTGTCGACGATGACGACTTCGAAAACCACTGTCTCCTCACAGAACTGCTGTCCCGGCTGACCGGCCTTCGTAGACGAGCCCTCTCCCGCTCGCGGTCGCGCTCTCGCTCCAGCATCCTCTCATACGTTCTGTCCCTGGACCATACCGGCTCTGCCGACGGCCCGGAGACGACGGCGGGCTGGTCCCGCAAGACGACGATATTCCTCCCGGGACTCGACGCCCTCGACTGGGACTTCTTGCGGGAGCCGAAACATGACGCAAGGGAACTGAACCACAAAGAAAAGGTGTCGGACAACATGCTGCCAGGTTAGACGCAGCCACGGAAGGTAAGAGAATGCCTCATGCCTCGTGTGGAAGGAAACGAACGACGTCCAGCGACCAGCACCTGGGGGACAAAGAAAACGGCACAAAGGGCATAAGAAGCCAGCACGCAGCGGCGCGGCGGACAGACCAGCCATCTTTACATAGCATCGCCGCTGCCCGACGAAATACTGTCACACCCTTTGCAGTCCGGCTGAACACTGCTGACCAAGTGGTGTGTACTTCGTACTGCGGTCGAGATGTAGGGTCCCAGGAGGTGGCATCTGATAGGCTGGCGGGCCCAGACCAGGAACCAGTTGGCGCTTACAAAACCGGGGGAGGGTGATGTATCGGGGTAGACCATACACACCCGGCTTGGGCCGTCGACCAGTGAGATGCCGTAGAAGGTGCCGCACTGCGTGTAATGTCTCACTCTTTTCTTGGACAGCGGCCACCGTCGCGACCGCATTGCCACAAGCATCTGCGAAGCGGGGTCTCGTGGCCGTCAAGATTGGCCGAGTTTCAACGGACCCGATCCTTTGATTTGGCAGTCGACAGAAAAACAGTCAGATCTGAGGGAATGCGGAGCGATGGGGCGCTGCTATTATTTCCTGAAACTGAGCCTTACGGCGCGGAAGGCGTGGCTGGCCAGCGACGGGCCCCGGCCGCGAACGCCATGAGATCTGACAGTTCGAACTGTAACCGGGGCATAGGGAACAACAGACAATCTGCGCCGGCATGTTTGGATCGCGGTACTTGTTGGCACTCCGACAGGCGAATGCAGGGTGCCGTTGCACCACGGTGGATGTTTTCTCACAAGCCAGCTCTCACTAGGGATTGGTTTGCGCGGGACGTCGTGGGCAGCAACCAAGGGATGGCCGGATTTCATGGTCAACGGCGAACGTCCACTGCCGTCGTCCTGTGGTTCAACTGCTGCAGCGTGGTTGGATCAGAAGCCGGCGGTGCCCTGTCAGGCTAGAAGACTGCGGAATGAAGTCTCGTCATTGTGCGCGACCGTAGCACGTTCCGCTGGAGACCCGGGAGTGTCGCGGATCCGCTGCGAGGTGGGCATCCACGATTGTGAAATTCAGTGGCTCAGAGCTTGCGCTGATGAGACAGATCTTGCCAGGAGGGTGTTAGCGCACCGAAGCACTGGATCAGAACACGTGCCGCCGGAGTCAAAGAGTCAAACTTTGTCTCGACTTCGAATGGCCGGAACCGGTGTTGTCGGTTCAAAATCAATTTTCATGTCCGCTCAGTTCATCGCCCAATCTGCAAGTGTGCTGGGGGATCGGCCCTGTAATAAACGCTCGGACCAACTGACAGCCACCCACAGCCCTACCCTGCCACAGCACAGCCACATGTGTTGTCACGTGATCGAATATCTCACTGCCGGTTACGTAAGGCAAGAGCCGAGCTCAAAACGCCAAGCTTTTGGGGTCCATAGCACAGACCAAATGCAACAGGGATGTTCTGAGATACGTGTACGGATTCGTCCCGTAAACCTCGATGTCAGCGAACACGCACGGAGAATCCATCTCGACTCGACACACTTCGCTGCATCGGACCTGCAATTGCCCCAGAAAATCGAATTGCGCAGCTAGAGAGTTACTCAGATTGCAATTTTCTTCTTGAACCACAGCAGTCTCGCCACCGACCAGGTCTTCGCAGCTCAATCATAATCCGGAGCGATGCAGGCTCCTCCGCCCCAGCCCGGGCAGATGCCCATGATGCCCAGTCCAGAGCAGATTGCGGCTATGCAACGGCAGCTTGCCATTGACGCGGAGAAGGCGGGCATGACAGTGCCGCAGTTCATTGGTGAGGTCGACACGAGACAGCAGCCCGGCCTCTGCTAACAGCCGCAGAACACCTCAAGCGACAAGCCGTCGAGCGGGCACAGCAACAGCAAGCCCAACAAGCCCAGCAGGGCCAGCACCAACACCAGCACCCGCACCAGCACCAGCACCAGCACCAGCACCAGCACCAGCACGCCCCGGGCCAGCCCCAGCCGATCGTGCCGGGACCGCCCAACCCCGTCGCGATAGCCCTCGCCAAATTTCTGCGCAGCCAGAATCTCAAGCCGCGCACATGCATCCTGAACGGCGAGCGCAAGGACATGTTCAGGGTACGCTCACCTCCATCACTCCACTGACCGCGAAATGCTAACAAAAAGCCCCCAGGTGAAACGCGCCCTCCGCGCGATGCAGTCCGACGCCTACAAGGCCGCGCGCAAGAAGAACCCCGCCCTGCCCGAGATCACGGACCGCGCGTCGCTCGAGAACGCATTCAAGCTGCTTCCGCTGTCGATGCTCGCGCTGCGCGTGGTCAAGGCCGACCCGCACGAGGGCCACGACCACGCGCCGGCCAAGAAACAAGGCAAGCGAGTCAAGGGCCTCTGGACGGTGCGCATCGAGCCGCAGCAGGAGGCCGGCGACGACATGTACTACGTCTGGCTGTGGGAGGGCAGCCAGGTGATGCGCAAGGTGTACGCGGCGCTGGCGCTGGCCGCCATCTTCGCCATCGTCTGCTACCCGCTGTGGCCGCTCAAGTTGCGGCAGGGCGGCTACTATCTCAGCTGGGGGTTCCTGTGCTTCATGGGGCTGTTCTTCGCCATGGCCATCTTCCGGGTGATTCTGTTCTGCGTGACCTACTTTGTCCTGCCGCCCGGGTTCTGGCTGTTCCCCAACCTGTGGGAGGATGTGTCGGTGATCGACAGCTTCAAGCCCGTTTGGGCGTGGCACGAGGTAAGCTGCACTTTTTTTCTGTCTACCTTCTGCTGGCCTCCGCTGATGGTCTCTAGCCTGCTGGGAATAAGAAAAAGAAGAAGAAGAGCAAGAAGGAGGGGGGCTCTGCGAATGCCGGCGCCACGTTCTCTGCGACTACCGGCCAGCCTGCGCCTGCGACTGCGACCACAACTGCCACTGCCACGCAGGTCTCGACCGCTCCCCAGCAACGCAACTACATGGCCCCGAGGGTGGAAGAGCTGGAGGATGACGAGTGATAGACGTGGCGGTGTCGGACTTGGGAGACCGGTTCTATTTCAGGTCATCAAGAGGCTGCGTGATTCCCAGCTTAGATTGCTGGTGCAAGAGCAGACTTTGAAGGCATGTCTGGGTACTACCTGGTAGGTATAAAACCGAGCGTTATTGGGATTGTGCGAGAATGCTGTTGGGAGGTGACATGACAGCGTCCCGACGTGAAATTGAACCTGGGATATTTGCCGTATTGGCAGGCCCTGCAGGACCACATGTGTGTCAACTCTACTAGAAGAAGACACGCCTATCCGAACGGCCGCCGTGTTCCCTGGCCGGGATCTGGTCCGTAGTACAACGGAACCTTCGACCTGGTGGCATCGACCTTCATATCCTTCCCGGTCTGCCCATCCACTCGCCAAAGGACCGACCGCCGGAAGCGCGTCAGCCATTTACGGAGTCGCAAGTCGCAGTTACCCGGTTACAGCTGAACGGCTAGCAGAAGGCTTGTAGGTACTTACGCCGCCACGTTCCACTACCGCGGGGCGAAGGACCCAATTACAGGAGATGGACATTTCACGCGAGATACAGGCAACGCGACAGATTTGTATCACCGTTGCCCCGGCGGATGGTTGGAGAGCGTCTAGTGAGAACGGGCGAGGTGGAGTTGCCGGGTCTACAAGGAAGACACTGTAATTATATGCCTGTGGTGTCGTCTGATAGTAGGGTCGCTTTGGCATCTTCCTTTGCCAATTGTAACCGGAGTGTCACAAGGAGTTATGAGTCTATGTTGTTCGTTCGAGTCATCATGTGGAGGCTGGCATGTTGGGATGCCACCCTTTGTGGGTTGGCTTCATCAGAACTTTCAAACAAGCAGCCTGAAATCGTGTCTCACCGTACATTGTACATTCCTAAGCACCGACGGAGGACTCATTGTTTCTCTCACTCGTATCTACGGATCTGTAGTAGTCAGGCAGATATTGATAATGCAACCTGTTCCGCTGGCCACGAGGGAGTCGTGCTAGCTGTTCAGATCCTCTCAAGGACGAGACGACAAGACGAAAACACATAGAATGTTCACAACCCGTGTCATTGAGAGGCTGGCGCAGACTGAACGCCCCCGTCCATGTGTACTTAAAGCAGTTCACACCAAGCATCCCAGTTGAACAAGGTAGTCTCATTCTAGGTGCTTCACCAGTCGCTATCTGTTCGCATCACCATCACGAGACATCAAGCCTTTGAGCAACAAATATCTTGATCCCGGCACCGCATCTCCGTCTTAGGGTTACATCATCAAGAGCTGTATTCCTGCCATCATGTGCCTCGTCACCCGCGTCTCATACCGCTGCGGCTGCAAGGTCGATAAGGAGGTCGAGCCATGCAAGAAGGTGAAGGAACTGCGGCTGCGCTACAAAAGCCTGAGGGTCGGTGAGATCTCCTGCAACCAGGTTGTGGTGAAGCAGGAGCGAGAGGAAGAAAAAGTCGATTGCAAAATTCACGAAGCCGATGAAGGGACACAGCTCAGGCGCCTGCACTGGGAGACTGTTCTGGGACCGGCATGATCGGTGGGGAGCTGTGTCAGTATTCAGGTTGCTTTCAGCGCTGGAGGAGGGGAGGAGGATAGGTAGTGAATATCACTGTTTTGCCCTCTCGGTAATATGGTGGCCACCTGGCCTCCTTCCCCATGTCATGTGCGCCTGGAGTGGTACATACAACGATTCGTGACCCGGAATGTGTGTTGTTGCTTCGAGTCATCATGTGGAGGCTGGTATGTTGGGATGCCAGTCTTTGTGTTGGCCTGTGGAAGCGTTCAAACGATGAGTTTGATTTTGCATCCTCGTACATCCTGGGCATTGAGGTACTGTTCTTCTCACTCGTGACTAGTACTCCGGCAGGCTGCTCGTGGCCTGCGGGCCACGATGGAGTTGTGCTAGTTGTTCTTCTCACGGCCGCGATGACGAGATGAAAGCACAC
The DNA here is from genome assembly GCA_033296875.1 of Achaetomium macrosporum. Taxonomy (NCBI): domain Eukaryota; kingdom Fungi; phylum Ascomycota; class Sordariomycetes; order Sordariales; family Chaetomiaceae; genus Achaetomium; species Achaetomium macrosporum. The sequence goes on along the minus strand of MU860180.1, from coordinate 25,585 downwards.
AGATGGCTGATGACTCGTGTCATTGAGTCTTTGAAAGAGTGGCGCAGAGCTGATTTCCGGAGTAGGTACAGCAGTATAAAAATTCTAACAGGCAGTCTGCCAGTTGACTGAGGCTAGCCTCCCTCTAGGTGCTTCAACAGCAGCCATACGTTAGGGTTATCGCCACGGAATATCCGGCCTTCGTGCAGAAGACGTCCTGAAACAGTGAAACAGCACCAGATCTTCTTTCCGCGATTTCAACACCAGCCAAGCCAAGTCAACGGTCGATCCGGAGCCATATTCCTGCAATTATGTGCCTCGTCACCCGTGTTTTATACAGCTGCGGCTGCGAGGTCTGTAAGGATTGGGCGCCGTGCGAACGCGTGAACCGCTACCGGCAACGCCACCCAACGGCCAGTCTCATCTCCTGCCGTCGGATCGCGGGGCGCGAGCCACTTGAGAGAAAGGCGGTTCAATGCGCATCTCACCATGACGAATGGCTTGACGACATGTTTTGGCGGTGGGATCGAGCTTGGGAGGATATCTTTCAGGATATGGGAAACAGCGGCGCGGATCGGAGGGCACTGAAGTACGCCGAGCACATGAAAGCGGTGTATGGGAGGCGACTTCGAGGGCTTGCGGCTGACATGCACTCTCTGACCGTTAGTATTGGAGGGGGAGCGGTCGACATCTACCGGGATTTTTCAGAGCGCATGTGGGAGGAAATGTGTGACTGCTATGCCCGGCTGAGAGCTGCGTTAGCATTGCAGGCATGTTCAGCGGATCCGCGCTGAAGTAGGATGCTCTTTGAATATGGCCCTACTGGGATAGGAAAAGGAGAAGTTGAGGTGGGGAGATGGAAGTTCTGTTTCGGCAGCAAGACGAAGCTTTTACATCACTTCTTTCGTGTTTTTGTGTTGTCCATGTCAGATGGTGCAGGCTCAAGTTGACGTGAGGAAAGCACTGGGTTGAAAACTTGGTTTCCGAGTCGAGCCCGTCAGCTTTGACTTCTCCTTATCGTGACGCCTGAAGCAGACTCTGCGGTACCCGCCTCGATATCCTCCTTGGGCGGCGCCCACACATTGTCAACCTTCGAGCCGTCCTCCCGCCCGGCCTGCGTAAGCTTCGCCTACGGGACGACCACGTCTACGAAGTCGACCTAGAAAATTGCGACACGGAGCGGGTCATTAAACTGCTGCGGAACTACGTTCTTGGCCATAAACACGAAGACGCTGCCGGGAGGTTGTCGCTTGAACTCCGCATCAATCTGAGGGACCATAGGCTAAACGACCGCTTCGATCGACAGGCGCTTCAGAATTTAAATCAAGAAGCGGGCATCAAATGCACCATACATCTACGTCAAGACACGTTCATATCAACGACGACCGATATATAGATGAAATTAAAGAGCTAACGATATACGATCCAAGCACTGTCAGGTTGAATGGGGATACGGACGGCACCGTTGTTGGAAAGGCTGGATATATATAGATATATATATATCATAGATTCGTATCCTACTCGGTACTAGTATCTCCACAAAGAAGCAAGGTGTTTCGAGTTCAGCACTGGCGGCATATGATATAAGAAACAAGCAAGCAGAGAAGCCGTACTTAGGAAAGGAGAGACAATGCCAGCACTTGCAGTCGTGGTCGTCCCCCAAGATATGGCCGGAACGGTATCCGAACACACCGCAGCAGGCCGGCGGCTTGCACTTAACGAGGCCTTTCGGTAAATCATCGGTTAACCTTTTCTGTTACTTCGCGCTAGTCGCGTCGCGGTCACAGGATGGCGCGCCTGAGGTTAAATGACAAGACCCACTGCCCCACATTTAACGCGTCTCACACAGACACCTCTCACACGCAAACGCAAGATCATTCCTCCCAAAAGTGACGTCTATGACCCTAAAAGATTTCCCCGCTGTCCGAGCTGGCAATATCATTGACCAGTCTTTGTCTGCGCAAAATCCACGCGGTACATAACCTTTAACTTACCATAGAACCCGGAATACGCCTTGCAGACGCGACCGCCCAATAACACAACCCTACTTAGCCAACGTTACTATCCATCTGAACCCTCATGCCATCGGTGAAGCCCGAGCCGACGGACGACCCCGGCTCCAGTGTCAGCCATGTCGACCCGGCCTCTCCGGCGCCTCCGGCGCTCAGTTACCTGCAGCAGCTCGCGTCATCCACAGAAACCGAGCTGCTCGAAAGGGGTGTCGGCATTGGTGTGCGACTTCTAGAGAGCCTCAAAGAACCGCTGGAAGCCGTCGCCCCACTGAACACCACACAGGCCTCCCACTGGCTGAAGTCCATCGGCGATCTGGAGGCGCTTGCTAAGCCCACGCGGACCATCGTCGGTGTCGTCGGTAACACGGGAGCTGGCAAGTCATCTGTAATCAGCGCTGTGCTCGACGAGGAGCGGTAAGTTCATTTAAATGGATCGGTGTAAGTCACAACTTGTTACTCACCGCAACATAGGCTTCTCCCGACCAACTGCATGAGAGCCTGTACTGCCTCTCCTACCGAAATCTCTTATAATCACTCAGAGGACCCGGAGGAGCGGTACCGCGCCGAGGTCGAGTTCATCACGGTTGACGACTGGGTGAAGGATCTGCGGGCGCTGTACAGCGACCTCCTCGACGGCAATGGCGAGGTTTCGCGGGAGTCCAGCAACCAAGATAGCGACGCCGGCATTGCCTATGCCAAGATCAAGGCTGTCTACCCCAAGATGACGAAGGAAATGATCGCAAAGGCTACCTCCGAGTCTCTCGCAAATCAGGTCGCGGTCCGCTCGATCCTTGGGACTGTCCGGAAGCTTCGAGCAACGACCGCTGCCAGCCTCTACCGTCAGTTGCAGGAGTATGTCGACAGCAAGGAGAAGAATACGGAGAAGCGTATAGAGTACTGGCCGCTTATCAAGGTTGTCCGTATCTACACGAAAGCTTCTGCTCTGGTAAGTCAGATAATCGCTATTTATTTTCTTTTGCGATGGTTGTCTCGGTAGTACCGTGACTCTCCCTTACAACCAACTCCCCCGGAACTTTCCAGTATTCTCTCATCATGATCGGTGCCGCTGACATTGTTGGTTAGGCCACTGGCGCTTGCCTCGTCGACCTTCCTGGCGTCCAGGACTCAAATGCGGCTCGAGCTGCCGTAGCAGCAAATTACATGAAGGCCTGCACTGGTCTGTGGATTGTCGCCCCTATCACTCGCGCCGTCGACGACAAGACGGCCAAGTCGCTCCTGGGTGATTCTTTTAGGTGCGTTGTCCACTACTGCAATCACTTCATATTCCGCTCTTCGCTGTCCAAGTACGCAGTCGCCAGTCGCCAGACGTTGCTTCCACCACAATGAACCCATTTAGTTTCCTCACTCAGTGTTGTTCCATCTTTTTAGTCTCTTCCTTCGTATCTTTCGACCTTCCAAGTCATCTCTCTCTTTTTCCGTTCTTCTCTAGTGCTTCTGTTTTCTGCCTTGGATCTTTTCATTACCTGTCCCTCCCTTTTTGCTTCGAAAACAAATATTCCCCACGGCCCCAGAGGAGTGGCTAACCTTTCGAAAGACGTCAGTTGAAGTACGACGGCACGTACTCCGCTGTGACCTTTATATGCACCAAGACGGATGATATCTCGGTTACCGAGGCTGCTGAGAGTCTGGGCATCGAAGAGGAAATTTCGGAGTCCTGGTCCAGGATTGTGGAGCTCACGGACAGCATCAGGAAAATCAAGTCCGACATCGCGGATCTCAGAGACGAGCGAGGTGTCTGCAACGACCTTATCGAAGAGATCGAGCAGACTTGGGACCAGTGGGAAGCTTTGGGAACAAAGCTGGCTGACGGCAAAACCGTTTATGCCCCATCTATCTCATCAAGCAAGAAGCGGAAGCGACAGTCTAAGCCGAAAGGCAGCCGCAAGAACCATGCCTCTAGTGATATAGACAGTGACTTCTCAGATACGGACGGTTCCGACTCGAGTGATAAGGAAAACCAAGAGTCGCCGGACGAGGAGAGACAACCTCTCACTGCGGATGAGATCGATGCAAAGCTCGCCTCTCTCAAAGCTGAGAAAAAGGAAGTTCGAGCGAAGAAGAAGCAAATCGAGGAGCAGATCGCGGCCGGCCGCGAGGAGATGAAGAAGCTCAGCAGCGAGAAGGATGCCACTCTCGCAGAGGTTAAAGCGATATGCATTCAGGGCAGAAACGAGTACTCGCGACGGGCAATCAAGCAGGATTTCGCCATGGGTATCAAAGAGTAAGCAGGCATATAGTCAACTGCCTTACTAACGCAGTGCTAATCTCTGCATAGGCTCGACCAGGAGAACGCGGCTGAAGAGGACGAGGCCAACTTCGACCCTGAGGTGGATCTGCGCGACTACAATGCCGTTGCAGAGTCTCTCCCCGTCTTCTGCGTCAGCAGCCGTGCTTTCCAGAAGCTGAGCGGCAGGCTCCAGAAAGACGACTTCAACGCCGGCGGCTTCCAGTCAGTCGATGACACGGAGATCCCTCAACTACAGTCCCATGCCAAGAAACTCACCGAGACGGGCCGGGCCGCCAACTCACGACGCTTCCTCAACAACTTGATGCAGCTTCTCAACTCAATGACCATGTGGGCGTCGGACGATGGAACAGGCTCAAACCTGTCAGACGCAGAACGGGCCAGGGAGGAGACGCGCCTGCGGAAGCGACTTCTTAAGATGGAGCAGGTTAGCTTCAGTCTCGCGCCACCACCAAGCCCTTCTTCAGCACACTAACGCCCCTGCAGGATCTCGATCTTGCGCTGAAAGATTTCGTTGCGTCGGTGAGGAAAGCTTTCGCCGAGAACATCTACGACAGCTTTGACAAGTACATACCTATGGCGGTCGATGCTGCGGTGGCAACTGCCACAGGATGGGGAGCACCTAGGGCGGAGGGCGGATTACTGTGGGCAACATACAAGGCAACGTGCAGACGGAACGGTGTGTATTGTGGTGCGGCGGGCCCCCGGGATTTCAACGAAGAGCTCTTCAACCCCGTCTCCAGACCCTTGGCAAGTGGCTGGGAACGTGCCTTCCAACGTCGGCTGCCGACGTCTTTCGACAACTTCCTCCGGACTCTCAGGACGCATCTGGAAACTTTTCACCGAGAGGCTACGGAACGGGCGCGGGAACGTGGCACCCATTTCACTGGGCTGGCCATGCTGTCCCAGCAACTCCAGGCTCATTCACGGCTGGTCACGGACATTGGGCCGGCTGTCCTGGCTTTGGCACAGGAACTTCAGCGGGAGGCAAACAGAGCCTTTACACCTGTCATACAGGACGAAATGGTACCGGCATACGAAGGCTGCGTTGCCGAGCGAGGTATGTTCCGTTCACGTCTTATCCCCCAGCATCAGCTCACACAGTACCCATAGGTCCCGGTTCGTACATGCGCATGAAGAACCTCATGATCACGCACGTCACCGTCCGCCGCGGGAGCATGTTCCGGAACGCCACCAACGTGGTGCAGGAGCAGCTCGAGGACCTTTTGTCCCGCATACAAGATTACATCGAGAAGCAGCTCCAGGACATACAGGCACAACTTACACGCGACTACCTCGCGGTCCTTGTTGGCACAGACGCCCTTTCTAAGGGACTGCGGCCCCCCCGCGTAGAACTCATGTTGCGTGCCGAGATGGCACCTATGCTGGCCAAGACAGACGAGGCGTTTGCTGAGCTCTTTACTGAGCAGTCCACTGATCAGTCTGCACTTCCTGACGGAGATAATTTGCCTGTTGAGAGCAAATCTGAGGAGAGTTCAACTGTTGGCTTCGTTAAGACCGAGCCGGGCACGACTGCCTAGGATTCTATTGTGGTGTTGAGGCGTGGTTGGGCTGAGGTTTGATGTTGGGAGGGATTTTGTCGGAGTTCTGGTGTGGGAAAATTCGGCCACGCGGTGACTGTGGCATTGTTGGCATCCATCTCGCACGCTTGTATTACGTCTCTACCTAGATACTCGGGCGATTGGAGCTGACTACTTGCGTGTATTGCTAGTGGGAAGCTGGTGTGCATTGCTTCTAGTTGGCTAGGGATGTATGTGCTGTGCATGTAAATAATATGTACCTTGTATTGACCTAGAAACACTTAGCACTCATTACCATAGATAATCGGACGGCCACCGATGAGCTGTCAAAATTTCTAGGTAATTGAATGTGCCTCACTTCACCTGGTGTTGCAGCTTTTTTCATGCCCCCACTCACACCGCAGCAGCACGGCACATCGAAAATTGGAGAATCTCATCCTCAACCCGGCAACGAGGAAGGAGCGATAGTAAACAGCGTCAGGAGAACCGGGACACCCAGTAAGCTGCTTGCTAGACTCACTCAGCTATTTACGAGACAATCGTTCGAAATGGACCAGATCGCCAAAGACACCGAGTCGCTCAAGCTGGGCGACTCAACAACAACGCATGGGCCAGCAGCCCCGGAGATGGACATCACCTCGATGCTGCCGGAGCTGCCTCCGGGCCGCACGCTCAACGCCGGCATGACGCTCGAGGAGACGGTGGCCGACCTCAACAAGCACCCGCTCTTCATGACGGAGCTCGACCCCTCCGAGGACAACGAGGAGCTGGCGGCTCTGCAGGCTCTCGCGTACGAGGGCACCCCGCTGGAGAACGCGGCCAACTTCAAGGAGCAAGGGAACGAGTGCTTCCGCGAGAAGCGCTGGGCGGATGCGAAGGAGTTCTACGGAAAGGGGATTGCCATCCTGGCGGCTGAGGAGCAGCGGAGGGCTAAGGGGGGTAAGAAGAGGGTGAGGAAGGCTGAGACAGAGAAACCCGTAGTGCTGAGACAAGCGGAAGCGGGTACCAGCTCCGCAGGGCCAGAACCAGAGGAGGAGGAGGCCGAGGCCCAAAAACCAGAAAACCCGGACGACTTCGAGGAGGTCGACGATGACCCGGCCGAGGTGGCATCCGAGCAGGCCCTGCTGGAAACTCTCAGCGTCAACCGCGCCGCCTGCCACCTCGAGCTGCGCAACTACCGCTCCTGCACGCTCGACTGCGCCGCCGCCCTGCGCCTCAACCCGCGCAACATCAAAGCTCTCTACCGCTCCGCCCGCGCCCTGCTGGCCGTCAACAAGCTCGCCGAAGCCGACGACGCCTGCGCCCGGGGTCTGGAGCTTGAACCCGCCAACAAACCCCTCCAGCTCCTCACGCAGGAAATCCTTAAAGCGCGCGAAGCAGACGCCGCCCGCCGCAAACGCGAGGAGGAGCGCCTCGCCAAGGAGCGGCTGCGCGAGACGTTACTGAAAACCGCCCTCCAAGCACGGGGTATCGTAACCCGGACCACCCCGGGCCGTCGTCCGCCGGACATGGAGGACGCGCAGATCCGGCTGGCGCCGGACGAGCTCGACCCGGCGAGCGGGCTGTTGTTCCCCACCATGCTGCTCTACCCGTGCCACATGGAGTCGGATTTCATCAAGGCGTTTAGCGAGCGGGAGAGCCTGGAGCAGCATTTTGGGTACGTCTTCCCGCTGCCGTGGGATAAGACGGGGGAGTATAGCTCGGGGAGTGTGGAGTGTTATGTGGAGAATGCCAAGGGCGGGTTGGTCAAGGTGGGCAAGAAAGTGCCTCTCCTGAAGGTGTTGAGCGGTGGGAATGTGCCGGTGGTGGATGGGTTGTTGAAGGTGTTTGTTGTGCCGAAGGGGAGGGCGGAGGGTTGGGTGAAGGAGTGGAAGGAGGCGAAGGCGAAGCAGGGCGGACAGTAGGGTACCTTAAGGGAGAGGAGGGAGATTGTTGATGGGATGATGATACCCGGGATGAGAGGCAGGTTACAGCAAGGGAACCTGGGAATGCTTGACTGAATCAGGTCCAAGATAAGCAGGTGCAGATCATGATGTTATTCGTGGGAGAGAATAGAGGTCGCAGCGCTGAGGCCGGCTATATATACCTCTACCGGGGTTACAAAGCGCACAAACCAGGGTGTGTGCCAGGGTGCCTGCCAGGTGTCGACAAGAGTAGGTAAGCCACTTATAAGTTCATCTTGCAAGTCACTTTTCTAGCACTTTCTATAGGAAAGTACTTGCAATTCAAATCCCAGGATGGCTTCCATGACAGCACTGCATCTTGCACTGCACTGCAAGTGGCAATGGCCACTGGCACTCCTGTGCCGGCACCCACATCCACCCGAGGGCTCTCAATTGCTGACCTGATCCATCCAGCTACTCCCCAGCCCAAACGGTTCAAAAGAGCCCCCGAACTGAGCCGCGACGACCGTATCCGCATCCGAGGCTTACACGATTTCGGCCATACATACCGGGAGATCGCATCGAGAACCCAGTTTACAATCCACCAGGTCCGAAGAGCTTGCACTGGCCCAGTTCCCCCCAGAAAAGGAAACCAAGAAAGGGGGCCATTCGAACCCCGCAACGGGAGCAGTTACGGCACTGGTTGGAGACTGGCCGTAACCGCTACATCCCACTGTAACAGCTCCCTGCCCGGGTGCCCTCCCCGCTCCAAGGCTACGGTGAAACGGCTCTTACACGCGCAATCCACGACCTTGGGTGGGCTTCCTTTGTTCGACCGAGGAAGATCAACCTTACCGAGGAAGATCTACGCCGTCGCATTCAGTGGTGCCAGGAACAGTTACGGCTACGGCCCCGACCGGAGGACTGGGAAAACGTGCTCTTTTCTGACGAGACCTGGGCAATTAACGACCCGATGTGGAAGAAACGAGTCCTTATGGACAAGACCGATGATCTGAGCAAATATGCCTTGAAGAAAAGGAAGCCGAAAGGCTGGATGTTCTGGGGTTCGTTTGCCGGCCGTCGGAAAGGACCGTTCTTTGTGTGGGAGAAGGAGTATGGAGGTATCTGTGCCGACAACTATATTCAACATATCCTCCCGTTGCTTGACCGCTTCAACCAGGAACAGCGCATTGTCTTCCAACAAGATAATGCTTCGGCACACAAGGCACTGAAAACTAAGGCCAGACTCCAAGACATGGGTATCGAGGTCCTCCGATGGCCGCCTAAAAGCCCAGATATTTCACCTGCTGAGAACATATGGCCCTGGGTAAAAGGTTGGATAGAGTGCTTGCCAGAGGAAGACATCGAGGAACTCAATCCTCTGCAGTTAAGAGAGCGTTTGATGGAGGGTTGGTTGGCTGTGCCAGAGGATTGGCTTCTTCGACTGGTACACACGATGCCCAGGAGGCTGCAGATGTGCCTTGAAAACGGAGGTCGTACAATATATTACTAATTTTATCATCTGGTTGGCTCAATATATTGTGATTCCTTGGCATGCATCCTGGTCTGGCACCCTGGCTGGCACCCTTGTTGGCACCCTGGCTGGCACCCTTGCTGGCACCCTGGCACACACCCTGGTTTGTGCGCTTTGTAACCCCGGTGGAGGTGTACGGAGGAAAAGTCGGCTCCCCCGTCTCTGCCTGGTCGGACAAAGAAGAGACCAACATTACCGGACCCCCCTCGCTTCGATGGAGTCCGGAGAAAGTTCCGCACATGGAAGCAAGAGATGGAGAGCAAGCTCGAGACCGACGGTCCAGCAATTGGGACCAAGAGAGATCAGTTCGCCTACGTCTTCGCCCGCCTTGGGGACGGACCGCAGGCGATGGCTGCAGCGTACTACGAGCACTGCAAACAGAACGAGACCACTGAGCCTATCGAGCTCCTTGAGTACCTGTCCTCCTGCTACTCAGACCCAAACCTCTCCCAGAAAGCTCTCGACAGGCTGGGCTCCATGACTCAAGGAGAGAAGGAAGCCTTTGCATCCTTTTTGCCCAGGTTTGAGAAGGAACTAGCCGATGCGAACGGAGCCGGCTGGACATCGGCGGTCAAGAGTAATTACCACAAGAAGGCACTCAACAAGGAGATGAGGACGGAGCTTAAGGGACAGCTTAATATGCCCAAGGAGTATCACAAGTATGTACACGCCCTCCACGACCTGGGCGCTAAGCTCGACGAGTTCCCCTCCTATTCCCAGCGGCGTAGCTCCTAAAGGATGCAAAGGCTTCCTTCTCTCCTTGAGTCATGGAGCCCAGCCTGTCGAGAGCTTTCTGGGAGAGGTTTGGGTCTGAGTAGCAGGAGGACAGGTACTCAAGGAGCTCGATAGGCTCAGTGGTCTCGTTCTGTTTGCAGTGCTCGTAGTACGCTGCAGCCATCGCCTGCGGTCCGTCCCCAAGGCGGGCGAAGACGTAGGCGAACTGATCTCTCTTGGTCCCAATTGCTGGACCGTCGGTCTCGAGCTTGCTCTCCATCTCTTGCTTCCATGTGCGGAACTTTCTCCGGACTCCATCGAAGCGAGGGGGGTCCGGTAATGTTGGTCTCTTCTTTGTCCGACCAGGCAGAGACGGGGGAGCCGACTTTTCCTCCGTACGTTGGATGGCGAGGGCGAGGTCAGGGTAACCTCAGGCGGTGGCCGAGGTGTCGAGACCCGTGGCGTGGTTCCCGGGGTAGTCTGCAAGGTTGCGAGGTTCTCTTGGAGGGCCCGAATTTGCAGCCGGGTCGCCTCCCGCTCGTTTGCTTGTTCATTCCGAATGTCGTTTATCTGGCCCATCATCTGGGTCATCATCTGCATCAGCTGCTGAGCCCCATCCTGGGGGCTAGCCGATACGTCCATCGCCATCGTGACCTCTCTTGTTCGTCGCTGCTAACTGGGTACTGCAGATCGAGGTCTTGATAAATCCATGTGCCGTGTGTGTCCTCTGTCTGGACAGAGGGAAGCCGACCCTAGCGCTCGGCCTTGTTGCCGAGGTCTTGCTCTTCGCTCAACCGGTCAAGGACGCCGGTGTCTCGCAGAACCGTAATACCCCGCCGCCTTGTTGACGGCGCAGGTGTTGTTCGGCTACCCCGTTGGTAACCCGAACTGACCCAATGATGTCTCGCCGCCTCGTTGGCGATGCGAACCCTCCGATAATGTCTCGCCGCCTCGTTGGCGACGCGAACCCTCAGATGATGTTTCGCCGCCTCGTTGGCGATGCAACATGAACCAATACTTCTCTGCGTTTAACGACAAAAGAAGGAAGCTCAGTATAATGTAACGGTCCCAACGAGTGTATTTGCAACTGGCTGGTGACGACTCTACGAGTATACTGAGCTTAGAGAAAAGAAGAGAAAAGGATCGAAACAGTGGTCTTTGGCGGTGTGACCTTTATCTGTCCAGACGGAGTGCACGGTCCTCTGGTGCCTGGCTGCCTGGCGTGTTGTTGATAGTGCGGCAGCGAGATGAGGCGATTCAGAAGTTAGGGGTTCAAGGGTTCAGGGGCCTGGTGGTCCGTGCTCGTAAAGGAGCTGGCCGAGAGTCACCGAGGCCCACCTCGGGCTCAGCCCGTTACAATTCTAATATAAGAATTAGTTAACTAACTAGGCAAATATCAACGATTACTTCTCGGGTCCCTATCGATAGCTAGTATACCAAACGAGCGGACTTTCTAGGTGGGTTTAGGGCAAATAGGGGGTCTTGAAGCCGATTTCGACATAAATTCTAGAGGATGTCTATTTGAACCGTAGTGAAAGTCTATTCGGACCATAGCCCCACAATAAAATTGCACACCGCCTGCCTACTGCAGCGCCAGCCCCAAAAACAGCACACCGCCTCCCCCTCCGAAGTCGTAGTTGCTTGCCAACGTCGTCGGCCTCATCGCCGTCGCAGTGATCGTCTTCCTCAGCCACGGCGCGCGCGAACGCTACAATGGGGTCCTCGTCGGTCGCGGTCGGCAGGGCGCGATCGGTCGGCAGCATGGCGGACCTACGGCGCGGCACGGTCAGTACGTGTAGGAGCTCAATTGAACTGGCAACTTACTGCAAGATGGCGAGAAACGCTGTTTCCGCTGTTATTTTGCGATTGCGCGAGTCGACGTACAGTAATTGAGCTGCAGCACGCATTTGAACTGCGGTTGGGCGGCAGAAAAGTGATGGCGGGGCTGGTGGGGTGGCAGAATTGTTGGGCGAGTGTGCGGGGTTAGGGTTTTGTATGAGAGGGTGAGTGGGGCTACGGTCCGAATAGACTTTGACTACGGTTCAAATAGACATCCTCAAATTCTAACGCGGACTGCAGCGAATTCAAATTCATGCGCTTCCTCGACCAAAAATTGAGTGCCGGCGCGGCTTGGGAGGCGAAAATAGTCGCAGCTACCAGTGATGCGCGAGATCTAGGAATGGTTTCAAATGTGATGTATTCGAATAATCGAGGAGAGAGAGAATCTAGTATAGAGAGAGGGCTGCCGAGGCGGCACCCGAGATAACCATGCCCAGGGCTCCACCCAGGTAGGTCCTCTGCCTTAGGCGTATCACAAACTGTGTCGTGTTCAGTAAGGTAAAGGCACCAAAACACCGCATGATATGCTTGAGGTCCTCCACTGCAACGAGCTGTAACGCTGGGTTAGGAAATAGGAATATGGCTTATAATCGTCATCGTCATCGATTCCAAAACACCGCATCCTATGCTCGACATGCTCCGCTTACGCCAACCTCTGAAGCAGGTAGCCATGAATTCAGAAAACAGGACCATGGCTTCTGTCTTCACCACGCAGACCAGAAGACCGCATCATATGTTCAGCACCCTCGCCTGCCCTTAGTCACCAGTTGAATCCAATGCAAAACAACATTAACCCAATGCCTATGTAAATCCACACAGTAGAGAGAAACCTGCCCGTCAACTCCACCGGCCTCCCTTTCACCACGCGAGGCAGGTCCAAATACTAAACGCAAGGAAATTATGCTCCGAGAAAAGCAAGACCTCTTGAGCAGAGCGCCGCTCACCCGCTGTAAACAAAAGAAATGCTAGCGCTGTCACTTCAACCATGTTCGCCGATGAAAATAACAAGACGCATCAAACCCAAGAACGCCGGCCATCATATGAACCTATGCTTCCCTTTCTCCCTACCATACTCTCCATCTTGAAGGACAATCAGCACGACAACGATGTTCGCCTTCTCTTCGCCCTAGTGCAGGGCCCAGGACCAGGACCAGGCGTGGGTGTCGGCGGCGTGGATCTGGCGCTTCTCTCCTTCTTCTTCTTATCACTGCGAAGGACACCAACTTGAGCCACACGAACACTGATGGAATCACCGTCAGCACCATCACCGTCACCACCGCGGCGGCCGCCGCCATTCTTTGTTGTTGTCCTGCCATTACCGCTGGTGTCATCCTCCTCCTCTCCCTCCTCGGCGTGCTGATCAGCCGCCGCATCACCCCGATGATGAGGAAGGACAGGGCCGGTACTGTTCCTGTTGCTGTTGCTGACGCTGGAGCTGGGACTGCTGCGGATGCTGCTCTTATCACTGTCCGCGCGCATCTGCATCAGCATCATGGCTGCGTCGCGCTCGGCTTCAGGGCGGGCATTCTTGTTGTTGATCTCGCTGGGCGAAGAAGCCGCAGAGAGTGGTGACTCCAAGTCGGTGCTTTCACTTACTGGCGGAGTCCGAGGAGTCCGATGAGGAGGAGAAGGAGGAGTGTTGTGGTGGTTGCCTTCCTGCTGTTGCTGTTGCTGGTGGGGTTGATGTTGTTGTCTCGCCCAGCTATAATGGCTACTCGTAGTAGGCAGCGTTGAGGGGGGAGTGCTGCTCCTCCCCAGCCTCAGATGAGGGCTCTCCACATCGCTGCCGCCGCCGGTGTCGTGTTTGTCATTGTTGTTATTGTTGTTGTTGGTATCCCTGAGAATATCGGGATCGACCTGGTCGTATCTCCGTTTGAGACGGATCGGCGGGAGGGTTATGGGCCATTCACGAGTAGGCGGGGACGTCGGAGATGTCTGATGATGATAAGGATAAAGATGGTGATGATGTAGGCGCGGATAGCACGGATGAAGAAGCCTGCTTGCTGTACCTGGTGTTGGGGACCGCGGGACGGCAGAAAGCCACGGGTGGGCGGTCGAGGACACGTTCAGGCCAAGCAGTTCCTCGTTGAGTTGGGAGATGTCGCGGTGATGATGGTGTGCAGCAGGGTGTTGAGGAGGAGACAGGTTGTGGGCTGCCCACGTGGGCGAATCCAGCGGCGTGGGCACCGGCGCTGATGCCGGCAGTGGCGGGATAGGTGGTCTTGTTGGCATTGGGGGAGGCGGCACGGGCGGATACGTGCGACGCGTGTAGTGCTCGGAGACCGGGTGATATTCCGTGTCGGTGTCGGTGCAGGGACTCAGGAGCAGGCGCCGGTCGTGGTCGTTGTGATGGGCGTAGGCGGTCTCGGGGATGCGTGCCGGGCGCTGCGACAGCTGGGGGCTGATGCTGCGGGATGGGCGTGGGCTGGGCAACGCCAAGCGTGGCCCAAACAGGGCAGCGGCCTCTCTTTTCGCGCGATTCACGATGTCCTGGTTAATTATCATGCGATCGTAGCCCGGTGCCTTCTCGGGAATGCATTCATAGGGGAACTGCGGACCGAAGAGCGGAATCAGGGCGCCGGCGAACTTGTGGCAGAAGGTCGCGCAGACGGCTTTCGCGCATGAGAAAGGCATCCAGTACCCTGCCGTTGGACATTAGTATTGACTACCTAACTGGGATGTTGGAGATGGCCGGGAGGGACGCACCTTGAGCCTTGATGGATCCTCCGGTGATGCTGTGTGTGATATCTTTGAGGCCGGGGTTCTGGTTGAGCATCTTCGCAGGGGTGGTCTGCGCGGGTCAGGTCAGCGATGTCTGGGTGATAAGCAGGAGAAGCGAAAGTTGACCTTGGGGAAGCCGCGGCACTTGAAGAAGGGCGTCATGCGAACGAGGCCGACGTTGTAGTCCCACATGACTGTAAAGTCGTCTCCGTCGAACTTGAAGTCATAATGAAACACTGTCCGTTCATCAGTCGGGCTCCTCGATTACCCATAGCTACCGCCATCCTTTACCTTCGAAGCCCTCTCTTCCAGTCTTGATGAAAAAGTCCTTCTTTCCGCTGTTGTAGGGGATACGCTCGCTGGTCTCTTGAATCGAACCGAAGGGGTGAACGTGGAACCGGCGCACTTCGAGCAGGGACGCCTCATCCAAGCTTTCAAAGGGCGGAAAGTTCACGACGCCCTTGATCTTGCTTCGGGAAGGTCCCCTGATGTTCTCCACCATCCTGAGCATCTCGACCGAGGGCCTGGCTGCTGCAGCTGCTTCGTTCCGAAAAGTCGAGGTTTGTCGGGCCGGAGAATGCGGAGCCGGGCGGGAGGAAGGCAACGGAGCCCGCGCGGGCTCCGGGTTAAGAAGTTCCGCCACGGATACCATGGCGGTGAAGAAGTGGTGGAGGTGTCTCGCGTACTCGTAGCTACTGCGGCTGCAACTCGTCGGGTTGAGATGGGGCAAGAGACGAAAGGGGCCAACGAGGGGCGGGGACACGGATTATGAATCCAAGTCAGACAGCGCGCTTGCAGCGGCCGCGGAGAGTTGACAGCAGAAAGCAAAGCCAAATCCTCCCTTTCAGAACGCAAACAACAAAGCTCCGCGCAACCCTCGCGAGCTGGCGGGTGCTTCAAGGGCGTGCGTCTGCGACAAGGAACACGGCCGGTGCTTCTCCTTCCCTGACTGCCGGCATGCAACGACCTGCAGCCCCGGCGAGCCTCTCCGGCTGTCCGGCGTATTCTCGATGCAGCTTTCTTTGTCCGGGGATCCAGGGAGTCGACCGATGGCTGGCGGATGGAAGCGTTTGGGCCTTCCACCGCTCTTTGGGGGTTCGAGTTGGCAGCAGAATGTGACAAGTGACGGCGGAAGCGGCGGTCAATAGTCAAATTGACGATCCTAACATTCACGGCCTGAGAGCTGTGACTGTGGCGGCCGGCCAGCTGGGGAGGGGATGGGGGAGTGTGACTAAGTTAGGCTAGTAGGTATGCTCTGAGGTTGTGTACCTCTCCTTTCCCCTTCCCTTTCGCCAGCGACGATTAGGCGCCAGGGCCGCACAATCCACTCTACGTCAGCCGCCCTCAACAATGTCCCAACGGGCTGTGAGACGATCTGGCAAAGCAGGCCTTGCAGACAGCCACGGCACAGCGGCTATAGGACGGCCCAAGTCGGGGGAAGCTGTAGAGGTCACGATTCCACACATTGAGGCTGGGTTCTTGGGGCGAACACTGGTACCAGTCCAAGATCCACGATGCGCTTGTTGTCCAGAAGACAGCAAACGAGTTTAACACGGCAAATACCCCAGCGTGAACGACCAAGCAGGGATCCAGGCTGTTTGGGATCACTTGACAGAGAGTAGGATGTCGGACGGCTGCATGAAGCGCCCGCTTGTTACCTGGTTGAGACCCTCCGGTGAGAGGAGGGTGGAACAAAGGGCGAAACCTGTCCCATGTTGACATCCCAGGCGGAGATTGACGGCTTGACTCGACACACGTGGCTGCTTCACACCGCTGAGGGGAAGCTTCTGCCGGTCAAGGCATCAGAATGGTGTATCTCGCCTAGCCACAGGCCCAGGCGTGGTTTTGTCGATGTCATGCCTTCTATGCGTGAATACTCCCATGCCTGTCTCTCTGTTGCGCGAGGGTTGACAGCGTCGAGCGCTCGGATGCGCACAGCGTCTAGACTGGGAGCTGGCGAGTCTTCCGCTCAACCGACGGCTGCTGCTCGCCTGGGACTCTGAAATATCCAGGTTCCTTCGAGAAGCCCACCGGTTATCTCTCCGCCGAAGTTCGCGGCAGCGGTGCGGCAGGAGGCATCTAACACACTGCACCGAGCCTTGCTTGCTCCCACGAGCTTGCACCTTGCGCAACGGCAGCACAAGAAAACTATCCGGTAGGGATAGAGACATGATTTCTGAAACATGTTTACCCTGCCCGGAATTTCTCTCTTTATTCCTGAGCGAGGGCGGTGTCGATGCGATACGGGTCGTCAAGCTCGACGAGAGCCCACAGGGCCAAGAAGGACATGCCGGATGTACGATCCGGAATCGAGAGATGGCATGAGGTTGAAAGAAAATGTGGCGCACTGGCTGGCGACAGATGAGGCCGGAGATGGCGCGGAAGGACATCACTTGACCGTCTGACACTGCAGGGCTGCTGGGTGCCCGCTAGCGGAGAGCGCATGTACCGTAGTGTATGTACGTACATACACTCAGCGAGCCGTTGTGTGCCAGGCCAACACCAGTCCCTCGATTCGTCACGCCTAGGGCCATAACCAAGCCTGTCGTTCCCTGTCGCTGTAACCATGATGAGTGCTGCAGCCACCCGCCAGGTCTCCACGGCAAGCCCGGTCGGCAACAATGCCTAGCACAGGCACCGCACTGCCCCCAAACGGCAACACAGAGCCAGAGGAACGCCAGATCGGGCCATTGGGAAGACGGACTAGGCCCGAACGGTCTGCGCGAGGGGGTTTCAACAGCTGGACAACTGTTCCGGTGCCCATCGCCAGCCGGTCCGGGCAAAGGATCTCGCAGCCCGGTATCCCCGAGCACTGTCGTCGGTGCTTGAACTGGCAACTGCAGCAAGGATCTTAACCGCGGCGAATACCGGTCATCCTGTAGCTGGTAGCTCCGTAGCGCAGTAGCTAACTTTACCATGCCCCTGTCGGCGTGAGTGTCCAACATATCCCTGGCCGGTAATTCGCACTAGGATCCTCAGGGGCAGTCAGGCAAGATTTGGTGCCCGATCCTAGCGTCGAACTCTGCTGTGGCTGGACGCATCCAAGTGAGAAGACGGATCTATCTGCACGTCAACATAGCTGCCAGTCGAGGCCGGCAGAAGAAGGGCAAGCCATCAGGGTACCCCGTACCCCCAAACTAGAACACCAGTCATAGCGTGGCCGAGCAGGTCAAGAGCTTCTACTGCCTCTTCTTCTCCTTCACCCAAAGCAGTGCGACAAGTACAAGCTTGTCGCGGATGAGGACGTCGGGAAATTTCCAGCGGCGTGCTCTGTGGGGGCACAAGTAGCACGGCAGATTGCGTGGAGGAGAGCACGGCGTCGTCTTGCAGCAAGGAGACGGCTCCACATTCAAGGACCGACAACGGCGACGGTAAATGCCCTTTTGTCCCAGCGGCCCGTCTCGCATATACCGATTGGCGTTGCTTGAAACAGCTGTCCTTGGAGAGGCGGGCGTTTACAGCCGCGGACCGGAAAGCGCGCAGCTGCGGTGCAATTGCCATTCAGCATTCTCGAGGATTCAGTCATTGATCAACCCAAACTTTCAGGGGCCGGCCCGACGGAAGGAAGACAAAAGTCTGAGGAGTGGTCAACCTATGATCAGTCAAGAAGCGAAGCAGCGAAACCGGCCACGGGCAGACGGGGCGTGCAACTCGAATACTCAGTACCAGCAACCACGGTCACAGACTCACAGCCACGACTGCCGAAGACTCGATCCGCATTCAAATGTTCTGTTGCATTCTGCTGCTCCCAGAGTAACTCGAAGAACTGTCAACCTGTCCTCATGATCTTCTCGGCACCGCCGCCATTTGACCGGTAACTCGTGAATCGGTGTACTTTGCGCAATCAAGCGCCTGGCTATGGCATCCGCAACCTGGACGACGAAACAAACAGTCCGATTGACCCAGGGGACACAGAGACAACCTGTCACTCGCCTTTGAATGGGCCAAGCCAAGTTGATTCAGGTGGGCACAATAAATTAAGGTACAGAGCCCGGGTACCAGGTCAGTGTCATCTCACTTTCTGCTGCGTTTTCGCCGTTTGTTATCGAGAAAAGTGGGGCACGTGGCCTGTCGTGCAAAGAGCGGGTTCAGGTAATTGTTAGTGTACATCCGTATTGCTTGCTGCCTTGGTGCCTGCCCCTATGGCCAAAAAAAGCCGTACTCCAAACTACCTTGACGACGATAAAAGGAGTCGAGCAGACAGAATTAAACCCAAGTGAAAGAAAGAAAAATAAAAAGAAAGAAAAGGAAGAAGAGTACGACGAGGAGGAGGAAGAAGTAGAGGAAGAAGACGAGGAGGAAGAAGATAAAGAAATGAGATGGCAAAGGTACTCTATAGAGTACATACCGCTTTTTCTGGCCAGAGAGTGCTGAGGCATCCGGGTGCGAGTCATGGCGCGTCTTGGTCGCGCGCGATCGCTGGGGCCCGTCATCTGAGTTCGTGCTTGCATTCGCGCCAGTTTTGGAAATACACACACAACATTCTCTGTTTATATCGGACACGCCTTGCCGCGACAACAGCCCTTCCATCCCCTTTTCGCACCCACCACGATCTGGCGACTTGCCTCGCACTCTTTTCGCTCTCAGATTTCACTTGTGCTTTCCTTTCAGGTTGTTTACGATATCGTAGGCAGGCTGAGTCGCCGAGGCTAGCCCCTGGCGCTTTTCTTTTTCCGTCCTTGCGACGAAAATCTCTGTTCGTTTCCTTTCTGCATGCGCCCGGCTCTTTTGTTGTCCGCCTGCCGGCCATTGCATCAAACTCCTGAATTCGGGCGCCGTTTATTGTGGAACATTGTTTCCACACCGTTGCCGCCATGGATTCGGACGTCGACTCGGTTTTTAACGACTTCCAGGACGAGTCTGATGCCTACTCTCCAGAAGTGGTACGTATGTTGTCGCGTTGCCCTCACCAACCCTCAATTCGGCCAGTGCCGCTTTCTCGACGACTGCTCTGCGAGGGCGTTTATTATTCTCTTGCCTCTCCCGAAACTGACACTTTCAATAGAAACCGAAAGCTAAGGCAGCATCAAAAAGGATGGTTTCAGCGAAACCCGCCAAGATGGTCCAGACGACGCTCACAGGCGCGAAGGCCGCGCTGAAAAAGCGGCCCAAGCCAGAGAGCGACGCAGATGATGATGGCATGCTCTCAAACACGCCTCCGAAGAAGAAGACGAAGGCGGCGCCTGCGGCGAAGAAGTCAAGCGGCAAGCCTCTGCACGAGATTGCGAATGAGAGCATGGTCTTGGACGAGGATGACGAGCCAATTGCCAAACCCGCGCCCAAATCCAACAAGACGGCCACAGAGACGTACCAGAAGCTCACCCAGCTCGAGCACATCATCAAGCGTCCCGACACCTACATTGGCTCCGTCGAGCGCATGGATCAGAAGATGTGGGTCTACAACAAGGCCGAAAAGCTGATGGAGAATCGCACTATCTCCTATGTTCCCGGTCTCTACAAGATCTTTGACGAGATTCTCGTCAACGCCGCAGACAACAGCCAGAGGGATTCGTCCATGACGTATCTCAAGGTCACCGTCGACCGCGAGTCTGGCGAGATCTCCGTCGAGAACAACGGCAAGGGCATCCCAATCGAGATGCATGAAAAGGAGAAATGCTACATTCCCGAGCTTATTTTCGGCCACCTTCTGACGGGTTCCAACTATGATGACAATGAAAAGAAGACCGTCGGTGGTCGTAACGGTTACGGTGCGAAGCTCACCAACATTTTCAGTCGGAGGTTCACCATCGAGCTGCAAGACTCCAACAACGGCAAGCGGTACAAGCAAACCTGGACCGACAACATGAGCAACATGGAGAAGGCCAAGATCACATCCAACAAGTCCTCGGATTTCGTCAGGGTCTCCTTTTTGCCCGACTACAAGAGGTTCGGCATGGAGAACGGGATGGATGACGACCTTGAGGCCCTGATCTACCGTCGCGTTTACGACATGGCCGGCACCGTGTCTGGTGTCAAGGTCTGGCTGAACGGTGAGCACCTCAAAGTCAACTTCAAGACATACTGCGAGATGTATGCAAAGGCCATCGCCAATGAACGGGGCGATGCCGCCGTTGACGGTGAGAAACCCGTCGCAAAGGTCGAGTTCGACCAGCAGAGGTCCAACGGCCGTCTGTGGCAGATCGGCTTTACAGTGTCAGACGGCTCGTTCCAACATGTTTCCTTCGTCAACAATATTGCCACCACGTCCGGTGGCACCCATGTCAACTACATTGCCGACCAGATTTGTGAGGCGCTGGGCAAGGAGCTGAACAAGAAGAAGAAGGGCCACTCGCTGAAGCCGTCGCACTTCCGCAACCACATCTTCATCTTCATCAACTGCTTGATCGACAATCCGGCTTTCAACTCGCAGACGAAGGAGCAGCTCACCACCAAGGTGAGCGCCTTCGGCAGCAAGTGCGTCCTCAGCGACCAGTTCCTCAAGAAGGTGAAGGCTTCCGAGGCCATCGCGAGCATTATGGAGTTTGCCGACAGGAAGGCAGACAAGATGATGGCCAAGAGCGACGGCAACAAGCGCTCCCGCATCAGCAACGACAAGCTCATCGATGCCAACTGGGCTGGCACCAAGCGCGGCCATGAGTGCACGCTCATCCTGACTGAAGGTGATTCAGCCAGAGGCCTGGCTGTTGCCGGTCGTGCTGTCTTGGACCCGGATCGTATTGGCGTGTTCCCGCTCCGCGGTAAGATGCTCAATGTCCGCGATGCCTCGATCGATCAGATCATGAAGAACAAGGAAATCGAGAACATCAAGAAGTTCCTCGGGCTCAAGCACAAACAGGAATACAAGGACACCAAGGGTCTCCGCTACGGCCACCTGATGATCATGGCCGATCAGGATCTCGACGGAAGCCACATCAAGGGGTTGCTCATCAACTTCCTCGAAGTGCAGTTCCCCTCGCTGCTGCGCATCGAAGACTTCTTCCAGGAATTTATCACTCCGGTCGTCAAGGTCTGGCAGGGCAACAACCCGAAGAAGCCCCAGAACCTCAAGATGTTTTTCAACCTGCCTCAGTACGAGGAGTGGAAGGAACGGCACAAATCTGAGCTGCGAAAGTGGAAGTACAAGTACTTGAAGGGTTTGGGTAGTTCCTCCAACGAGGACGCCCAGATCTACTTCAAGGACCTGGATCGGCATCTGAAGAAGTTCGACATCTTAAAGCCTGAGGAGCGTCAGCTGTTCGAACTAGCCTTCTCCAAGAAGAAGGCGGACGCTCGCAAGGAGTGGCTGGGCAACTTCGTCCCGGGAACGTACCTCGACTCGACGGCGAGCAGAAAGACGTATACCGACTTCGTCCACAAGGAGCTCATCTTGTTTAGCATGGCGGATAACATGCGATCCATTCCGTCCATGATTGACGGCTTCAAGCCGGGTCAGCGGAAGGTTATCTACGGCGCCTTCAAGCGCAACCTTGTCAATGACCAGAAGGTTGCTGAGTTTGCCGGTTATGTCTCCGAGGTCGCTGCATACCACCACGGTGAACAATCTTTGCAGCAGACGATCGTCGGTTTGGCCCAGACCTACGTCGGCTCCAATAATGTCAACTGCCTCGAACCCAGCGGTAACTTCGGTTCGCGTCTTTCTGGAGGCTCGGATGCTGCCAGCGCCCGTTACATCCACACACGGCTGTCACCCTTTGCCCGGCGTATTTTCTCCAAGCTTGACGAGCCTAATCTCGAGTACCAGTTCGATGACGGCAACATGATCGAGCCTAAGGTCTACGTCCCGGTTATTCCCATGGTCCTGGTCAACGGCGCTGACGGTATCGGCACGGGCTGGAGCACTTCGATTCCGAATTACCACCCAATCGAAATCGTCGAGAATCTGAAGCGGCGTATGGGCAGACTCGACCCACAGGACCCAGAGGAGAAGCCCTTCAAGCCCATGACTCCCTGGTTCCGGGGCTGGAAGGGCGTGGTTGAGCCGGAGGGTCCTAACAGGTTCAAGTTCAACGGCATCATCAAGCAGGACGAGCAGAACCCGAACGAGATTCACGTCACTGAGCTGCCTATCCGGATGTGGACCGACGACTTCAAGTCCAGACTCGAAGACATCATCCGCGCGGAAAAGACCCCTTCGTTCATCAAAGACTACAGGGAGTTCAACGACCATCAAACCGTCCATTTCATCATCGAGATGGAGGACAAGCACCTGAAGGCGGCACTCGAGGAGGGCTTGCTGGAGAAGTTCAAGCTCACCAAGACGATCGCGACCACCAACCTGGTCGCCTTCAACACGCGTGGTCAGATCCAAAAGTACGAGAGCCCGGAGGAGATCATGGAGGAGTACTACCACTATCGTCTGAAGATGTACACGGAGCGGAAGGTTTGTGCTGCAGCACCCTTTGAACTTCAGGCTTTTGCTAACAGATGCAGAATTATTGGCTTGACGTCTACCATGCCGACTATCGGAAGCTCCAGAACCAGTACCGGTTCGTGTCCGAGATCATCGAGAACAAGCTAGTGGTCAGCAAGAAGAAGAAGGCTGTGCTCGTCCAGGAACTTCGCGACCGCAAGTACGAAGCTTTTCCCCCTAAGGACAACAAGAAAGTCAAGTCTACCGACGAGGAGCTTGGAAAGGATGATGTGGAGGAAGAGGAAGCCGATGGCGGCGCTCGCGACTACGACTATCTTCTCTCGGTATGGTCTCCCGCGATAGTTTTACCATGATCGCGACTTGCTAACGTCCATGACAGATGCCCATCTGGTCGCTTACGAACGAGCGTCTGGAGAAGCTCAAGAACCAGATTGCCGCCAAAAAGGCCGAGTACGACGAGCTCGAGGCTTTGAATGAGAAGGACCTGTGGGTCAAAGACCTTGACGAGTTCGTCGAGGAGTGGCACACCCAGTTGAAGCTGGAAGAGGAAATCACCACCGGTATCCGCAGGATGGGCCGCCGTACGTCGCAGAAGATTGGCGCTGGCAGGGGCCGTCGTCCGCGTGACGATGACGATTACCAGCCCGAGAAGAAGACCAAGGCCAAGGCTCCGAAGGTCGAGAAGGTCGAAACCAAGACCCATCAGAGGTTTACCGAGAAGTTCCAGGCCGCTGCCAGCGCGAAGCCCGCGAAGAACGACCTCTCAGATGATGATTTTGCTCTCCTTGGCAAAAAGGCGGTGGTAAAGAAGGAGGAGTCGGAGCCCCCTGTTTCCTTCACAGATGTCGCCGTGGGGCGCACCAAGCGGGCGGCCGCCACAAAGTCTAAGTATGTCTTGAGCGATGACTCGGACGAGGACTTTATGGACATAGACAAGCCCGATGTGAAGGACGAGCCCGAGCCCGAGTCTGAGTCCGAAGAGATCGTTGAGAAGCCGGCAAGGCGCGGAGCAACGAAGTCGAAGCCGTCATATGTGGACGACGACTTCGGCTCTGAGAGTGAGGAGGTTGCAGAGAGGAAGGACGTCGCTGAGAAACCGGCCAGGCGTGCGGCAAAGTCTAAGCCGTCGTACGTGGACGACGACTTCGGCTCCGACAGTGAGGTCACTGAGAAGCCGGAGATTGCCGAGAAACCGGCCCGGCGTGCAGCAAAGGCCAAGGCGTCATATGTGGACAGCGAATTCGGCTCCGACAGCGAAGACGACGACGACAAGATGCTTGGCGACGTTGGCGCCTTGGTCAAGGGCATAGGGGCCCCCGCCACCTCGAGCAGCAACGGGGGCAGACTTAGTCTGTTTGCCATGTCCCGACCTGAAGCAGGTGACGCATCCATCCACAAGATAAGGACCAAGCCGTCCAAGTCCAGCGTCGAAGCCGATGACCATGACGACACCAACTACGAGGCTCTCGCCATGTCGTCGCCGCGCAAGACCAGCACCACAAAGGCAAACGATCTAGATGACTTCCTTTCTGACGACGACCTGCCCGCCGCAACCAAGCCTGCCGCC
Source organism: Achaetomium macrosporum (assembly GCA_033296875.1). Lineage (NCBI taxonomy): Eukaryota > Fungi > Ascomycota > Sordariomycetes > Sordariales > Chaetomiaceae > Achaetomium > Achaetomium macrosporum. Next base: position 1,197 of record MU860180.1, on the reverse strand, counting down.
AAGGCCACAGTCGCCTCCAAAGCCAAGGCTCCTCTCAGCGTGGTCCCTGCGGCAACCAAGAAGCGCGGTCGCCCCCCCGGATCGAAGAATAAGCCCAAGGCGGACGACGCTCCGGCTCCCAAGGCCAAGTCGGCTGCTGCGGCGACAGCGTCGAAGCCTAAGGCCGCGCACCTCTCGCCCGCCGCCAAAGCCTACGCCGCCAAGAAAGCCAAGGCGAGGAAGGTTCTCAGCGACGATGAAGAAGACGATCTCGCGGATGAGCCGCCTAGCCCGGTGGTCCCAGCGGCCAAGCCCAAGGCCAGGCCGGGGCGTGCGGCTGCTGCCAAGGCAAAGCCTATCATCATTGATGATGACGACGAGTCTGACGCGTTTGTCAGCGCTGATTCTGGCGGTGGTGGGCGGCGCAGGGGTAAGAAGGATGATAGTGATGCGTTTGATATGGATGATGATAGCGAGTAGAGACTGGAAGTGGAACGCCTTTTCGGGTCGGGTCTACCTAACTTAGCTATCGTGATGAGCTATACGACACTTCATTTCTGGGTCTGCCCTTGGTGGTGGGTGGTTAGGACAGGAGTTCGGTCTCGTCTTAGGGAGCATTGGGTCTTGGTGGTGGTGGTGATGGTTCTCATTTGTCAATGTGAAGCAAGGTGATTTTCCGTTTTGTTTTGTGTATTTCATCTTTTTTGGTCCCTTGCGAAGCAAAGCAACAACCTTGCGGGGGACGCTCATGTAAGAATACTATTCTATTTGCTTGCCTTGCTTGCCTTGCCTGCCTTGCTTGCCTTGCTTGCCGCAGTTATTATCGCGGAGAGATTTTCCCAGTGTTCCCTGCCTTCAAGTTGTGCCTATCAGTGTGTGCTGCCCCTCGTAAACGAAGTGCTGTAAGGTACGTATCTCCTGTTGGCCAGGCACAACAAATACACCGAACATCGATAGCAGCCACAGAGTCACTCAGACCTCGGGGGACAAGACAAATCTCCATTCGGCCGCTAATCAAAGCTTAAAATAACGAGAGGTCCTACACGCTGGCACAGCATCGCCCTGCTTCGTTTCTTTCTTTGCTTTCTTCAGGGAAGGAAGGCTATTGTTTGCTTAACACCTCGTTGCTTGAACTATCGTGGTGACTCTATTTTCTTTCTTTCTTTCTTTTTTTTTTTTTTTTTTTTTTTTTTTTTTTTTTTTTTTTTTTTTTTTTTT